>CM060959.1:56196176-56206176 GCA_030765055.1 Mantis religiosa | reverse complement strand
ATTACAGGATATTTTGCAGCGATTTGAAACATTACATAATATCTATGTATCGTACAATTATTAAATGCGCTGAAAAGGGACAAACGAAAACCGTAATTAAAACGCAATTACTAGCAATTTATCTAAGTCGTTGCCAGAATACCGTTCTATGAGCTACTTTAAATGGAATTTGCAGGAGCATAGGTTTCCCCACATATAAATCACTTGCAGGTGAAACTGCTTAAGTGCTCGTCTTTTATTTTTTTTTTATTTCGGTACACTGTATCAGGATACTGCGCTAAGGTCAGAAGAACGAAAAGGAAATCCATCTTGTTACGGATTAATAATTACAGCTGTCCAAGGGCAAGATATAACTCCTTTCCTACCGACTAAGTTTCAGCAGATGCAATGTTACGTGACAGCATGCAGAGAAGTTTCGTTATCAAATGCCTCGGGTAATTTGAACACTCTTCATACAAAGAAATTGCCAGGAAATATAAGGGTACTAAATCTCATACTCTGGGCATTTCAAAACAAATATTTTTAAATCCTCGTGGGAAAAGGTCTGATGTGTTGCAGTCACATTACCATCTCTACTAAATCTTCTACAAACTATTCTTTTAAATAAGGATAAACCATGCTAACTCATTTTAAATATTTTCTTGTAAATATTACCCTAATATACTTCGCCTTAGTCAAATATTTTCAAAGTCGATTTTATATGATGGCTTTGAAATTCTGTTTTCTTTGCAATAACATAAAAATTAATAAGAAAAAATTATATCTACTTCCACCTCGTAAAAGAATAACACATTTTAAAATTCAAACTAATATAGCAAAGATTGTCTAAAAATTGGTGTTGTCAAAAAAGAGCGAACAAACACAATAATGAAGGAAGGAAACAAAGGTTGTTTGCAGACGATTGTATCATTTATAATAAAATTCGGAATACAGTGCATGATTTAAATGAAATCTGTAATTGGGCTGCGGCTAACAAAATGTCAATTAATGCCAAGAAAAGTAAGTCCATCTCTACTCCGAATAGTAACTCAATCACTTAATTTTATTCCTTCTCGGAGGTCCCAAAGCCAGCTTCGCTTCCTTCGTCATAAATGACCGTATACATGTGAATTCTTACCTTATTTATATAAAATACACAGAAGTTATAAACTTATCACACGTTACCTGGTTGCCTTTAGCAATAGGTGTTTAAAATGCTACTGAATTTAATTGAGCATTGCTGAAAGAGAACAAAATAGATATAATTACAAAGACAATACTTGGGACTGTACCTGGCAAGTAATGCTGAATGGGACGAACAAGTAAATTCCACATCTAGGAATGCGTGGAAGGCAATTACATTTCGTAATGAGAATATTGATAAAGGGGAGCGCTAGGTCCAGGGAAATTGCCTACAAGGCCTTAGTGCGGCCGGTTATGGAATATGGAGTAGCATGCTGGGACCCGTATAGAGCTAACCAAATCGATCCATTAGAAAAAAAATACAGAAGAGGGCAATAAAATTCATAAAAAGAGGCAAGTATTTTGGGCCTATAAAAGGAGATGAGACTAAATGGGAGGAATTAAGAATTAGGCGTAAAAAACATAGGTTGGTAGCGTTATTCAAAGCTAATGCTGGTGTAAAGGCATGGGTGGACGTTAGTGTAAGGTTAGATAATCCGCATTATTATGGACGAAACGATCATAGGTATAAAATTAAGGGTAGAAGATACAGAACCGACGTAGGAAAATTTTCTTTTGTTAATAGAACCATTGAAGAATGGAATGAATTGCCTGTAGCAGTCTTTCAGGGCTGTCCCCTGTCGCTGAAGAAATTTAGAAAAAATCTAGATGGTTTATAGTTTAACTTTTGAATTATAATGGTATATAATATGTAAATAGAGAAGTAATTATATATGTTTTAAGTGACTAAAGTAAAATAATATCATGTTTGTATTGTTTACTGTGTTATTGTTGTAAATCTAGTATTTGTAATTTGATCTGTATTCTTAACTCTGCCACCGGGTAGTACCCAATTGCAGTCAATAAATACATACATACATGTTGTATGCTATTATAATATATAAATTACTGGGAGAGGTTTGAATAGGTAGATACAGTTTAAAAGTTCTATGCCATAGCCGGGATTTGAACTACGGATCTCCGTCCAGTTACTCTTAGCCATTGAGCTACTATGGCCAACATGCCAGCATGACATTAAGCTCTCCAACTGATTCATATTATTACCGTATACTTGTAGGGGCTCTGATATACAATGAGATACTCACCTTCTATGGGGACTGAAAGTGTTGTAAGTACTTAGGTCGCAGGTTTCACAGTTACCACTATTTTTAGGTTTATTGATGGAAATTAATCTTTCTTCCACGCTAGCATTGTGTGGGCGATTACTTGGATAGTAGAGTCAGATTGAAAAATTCAACCATGGATCTCTCGGTAGAGAGATTGTAGTGAGGTAGAGTGTATTTTGTATCTTACACGGTTTACCAGTTACACAAAAGTAATTCTCAATGAAAACTCCTAGCAGTTTATTCTTGAAAAATTAACATCCTTTTTTCTGCCATAAAATATGTAACTAAATTGTATTTTGGCAAGGCTTCCACGTTGATGCTATTATAATGTGTGGCTCAGGGTAAAACAATGAGGTTTCTCACAGGGTATGCGTGGATGTGTGTGAGAAGGATAGTTTAATGACACTGGAATGCCCGTTTCAAACTTATTTATTTACTGCTTCTTTTTTTAGAACATCGAACTTGAAGTTACCGACCAAGGGTTACCAATATCCCTGTTTAGAGTTACTGACGGCAGAATGTTTATTACTCGATAAACTTTATTCGTTCCTCACGTATATATGAACCGAAAAATATATTCTCTCATTTCTGATATGCCTGGCCCAAGACAGAACAAGAGGACTGCCCTAATCGCCCTCACGCCTCAGACTGTTTCAATGGCTTGCCAGCCACGAAGTGTCTGAATGACCACAGATGCGCGTGGGTGAACATGTGACTTTCACTTTCTTGTAACCCTCTCTTCACAAAAAGATTTCCTTTGTGGCTATTTTGTCGCCATTATGATTCTTTATACATTGCAATTCTTAATTTCGTTATCAAATAGCTTAAACTTATTTTATTTTGAGAAAAATTGTTAGATCCAATTTTGAGAAAGTCAAAAGTAAGGATTCCCTTTGCATGTGAGTGGTAATTTGGTTTGGTGGCTTTTCTTAAGTGTTCGTGCCGCATCTACGGAAGTTCGAGAAGGTACCTAGCTCGTATTTAATCGAAATTTTAGTTTTAATTGCGCTGTTCACGACAACCACACATACAAAAAACGACTTCTAAACGTTTCTTTATTAATTCATAGGACCTTAAAGCGTGTCAAGTTTTGGGTGGAATTAAAGGAATACTACGCATTTAGATCTCTAAATACAATGTTTTCTTTCTTTCATTTCTTTATCCTATAGTCATCACTAAGGTGCTAGCAGAAACGTATTACATGCATTTTATAAGCAATACAGTGCTAATGTAAAGGCTGGCTCGTAAAATCAATTTCTCTTGTTGCCTTATCAGTTTCACATATTGCTGTGCTTTAACGTTAAGTATTAAGGTGAGCACAAGCTTCAAGATTTGGAAAGCAGGTACCCACAAGATTACAAGATCCTTCAGAGCTTCCGTATATACGATGTAAAATTAAGTTTAAAAATTTTGAGAGAAAACTCACAATTCACATAGTGAATTTGCACTAAAATGAATGCGGAGATACTTTCAGTTTTATCATTCACTTGGCAGGGTACGACGCAACTTACTTGGATGAAATGAAAATAAGTTTTGATCGATGAGAGAACATAGTTAATAAATAGATGGCACACGGTTATTGCTCTGGAGGAGCTTTTCTGTTACATTAATTATTACCACCTTAATATCAGTTTTTATAAGTACAATCTGAAGTTCATTAATGATACCTCCTTAGCAACTAATTTAGGCAACTGATCCCTGTGAAACCTTTCAAGTTTCACCTTAATAATAAAATTTAATTTTGGAAAAGTCAATCTAAAAGGTATATTGAGAAACACCATGACTAAAGCTAGTTTTGAGCATAAAACCTAAATATTTCGCACACCTATTCAGTATCAGCTTAACATACGAATTTTTAAATGAAGTAAGGTTACACGTTCCATATTTTTATCCTACTGTATTTTTATTTTGTATAACCGAGTTATAAAGTTATAGTTTTATTTCGAGAGCATTCAATGAGCGTTGGAATAATTATTCTTGAAATATTTGGCAGAAGCTGCATCATACAGTTTAATTCTGTAGCTACCATTTCAGATGTGATACATAACCACTGTTTTTTAAAGCTTGTGCAACAATTGGCATTGTATCATCATCATCATCATCATCATCATCATCATCATCATCATCACCATCATCATCATCAGAAGCAGAAGCAGAAGCAGAGAGCGTTGCAAATCACGATCTTAGAAAAATCCAAAAATGGGCTGATGATAACAAAATTCAATTTCACCAAAAGAAATCCAAGGTTCTAGTTATCACAAGAAGAAGAAATGTAGATAGGGATGTCAACATATTTTTGAATCATCATAAACTTAACCAAACCGAAGAAATAAAATACCTCGGAATATATTTAGATAGCAAATTTAACTTCAACACGCACATTGAATATACTGCAGACAAAACAATCTCGTTGGTTCATATGCTAGCAAGAACAGCAAAGCTACAATGGAGGCTAGGTCACAAAGCACTTAAGACAATCTATGAAGGTGCTATAGTCCCTGTCTTGACATACGCAGCTCCTATGTGGATAGATGCGTTACGGAAGAATAAAAATATTGCAAAATATAGAAGAATTCAAAGATTAATCAACATAAAAATGACGAAAGCATATAGAACTCTCTCGTATGATGCATCGTGCGTACTAGCTGGAGTATGTCCTATAGAAATAACTATAGAGGAAAATCTCCAAATATATCTGGCAGCAAAAAGTCACATAGCAGACTTCGACAAACCATTAGAAGTAAAACACTGGCGACATCCTGCCGAAGTGGCAACGATTCAGGAGGTGAACTAAGATAACATATATAGAATGGAAGCGTACACAGATGGAAGTAAAATGGGGGAGAAAGTTGGCGCAACAGGAATTATATTTGAAAACGGAATTATGACACACCAGTTAAAATTCAAATTGCATGGCCACTGCACCAACAATCAAGCCGAACAACTTGCTATTTTAAAAGTACTATAGAAATTAGAAGAAGTATATTATGCCAGTTCATTAGATAGAAACGGAACCGTTGCAATATACACTGACAGCAGAATTGCTATAGATCTACTGAGAAACAACTGAAAAAGAAATCGACTAATAGAATCTATCAAAGACAAACTTCTTGCACTAAACCATTTAAATTGGATCATCCACTTTGGCTGGGTTAAAGGCCACTGCGGAATAGAAGGGAATGAACTAGCAGATAAGCTTGCAAAACGCGCTGCTATCGAAGATAGTGAAATAGTGTACGGCAAAATACCAAAAGACATCATTGTAACGAGAGCGAAGGAATATGGACTCAACAGGTGGCAACAAGTCTGGACGAACACAACGAAAGGTGCAGTGACTAAAGAATTCTTCCCGTTAGTGAAAAACAGATTGCGCCGAAAGATTCCAATATCCCCAGAACTCACTACAATGTTAACTGGCCATGGAAAATTAAATGCATACCTATACCGATTTATAATAATAAATAACCCACTCTGTCCTTGCGGAGAAGAAGAACAGTCCGTTAACCATTAAATATTTAATTGTAGAAGACTTGATGAACAAAGACTAGAATTGGCAAAAAGTGTAACAAGCAATGGAGGGAAATGGCCTACCACCAACGAGAAGATTGCGAATAATCACCTGAAGTCGTTCGTAAAATTTGCAACTTCTATAAAAATCACGGACATGGACTGAAGGATTTGGAGTGTAATAACGACAAATTATGAACTCTATACAATCAACTTACTCCGGTTTCATCATAATCTTAAAATTAACTAAAACATAAAGCACTACTTCTACAAATATGACAAGTATTTAGATTGAAATAATTACAAATTGTGAACTCACAAAATCAGCTAGAAGAATAGCTACTCAATTTAATGTACATAGTGTCTAAAACACAGAATAACCCAACGTAAAATTGTTGTAATATTTACAATTACTAATTCAAAATAGGACATGTAACTATAAAGCATGTAGTATTACTATGTAATGGAGCATGCTGTTGATACCAATAAAGCAAAAAAAAAAAAAAAAAAAAAAAAAAAAAAAAAAAAAAAAAAAAACATCATCACCTGAACCTTAATTTTGTAGAATCTTAATGCATACAATGATTTACTATTCTCATTGACATTCCTTTATTTTATTTATCTTTTGTCGAAAATAAATGAATTTTTTTCAATACTGATTGCACCCTACATGGTTTCGAGAGGATCAAAATTAATAAGCAAATCAGAAAATGACAGACCATAACATTGAACCATTTTTCAAGGTCCCGAAATGTATTTTCGAGCCACCTGCTGAGTAGCAGAGACACTACATACTGAGCTAGGCCTGCTATAGCCATAGCATCTATCAATCAGATTTGATATCGGCATGCGGCTCACGTTTCCTGACCTGATTACTTCTGTCAGTAACCCCTACTGAGATAATTCCGGAAATGTCAATAGAGAACGCCATTCAGCCCTGTAATTATCCATACAGTGTGTTTTTCCCTCCTGGCATCTGGTTATTAAAGCTGAGATTGCATGGAGTCCCAATTGTACGCTATAACAGGCGAGTGGCAGATTCCTGTTTGAGTTATGTTCAACAATAAATAGCTTCTTTGCTGTAGGAAATAGATATATCCTGAGGCGGTAGCCTTCCAAAAATTCTCTCAATATTGCAAATTCCCGTAGAAGAAAATTATAAACTTGATTTTGAATAGAATAGATGTAGATCTCTACATTATTATCGTGTGTGCAGACTACAATTCATACAGATATTTTCACTATTAGAATAATAAACCAAACAATTCTACATTATTTAGGTTACCCATTATGGAATTTCTAAATTAAATATATTGAAAAATTGCATACAACAAAGCTAGAAGGAATATCCAAGTCTCAGCTTTACAGTCTGGAATAAAAATTACTATTTTGCTAGATGATACTAAACGATAAAGCTACAGCAGATCGTTAAATAAAATTATTGCAGTATGTGAATGATTAGCCTAGGTTTCAATTAATAAGTTGAGTAAATTAGCGATACATTTCATAGTATGGCGTTTGTGAAGTTTGAGACTCCTTAAGAATCTCGTTTTTCTTTGTTGATATATTTAATAGCTTAAGCGAAATCTTAAAGATTAATGAGATGGTAAGCTATCTTTCAAAGGTGTGGTAGCCCTACTCTGTCAGCTGACAATAACCTGAAGATCAATGTCACAACGCCTTGGAAATGTAGGACTTCACCGTTTTAATCTTTAATGTGGGGCTAAAGCAATAAAATGCTCTAATAATAGCTTATACGTGTATATTTTATGATGGTTTCAGAAGAAATATGTACAGCGCACGCTTTCATCCGTAAGGTTGTTTTTACAAGGCTGCAGATGTGGTTCATTCTACAGAAACTTTATTCAGTAACTTAAATACGAGTACATCATTATCTACAAGGAATTGCGATTATCAGTGCGATTTATCTTTATTTGAGAAACAAATGCATGCATTTTAGAATGGTTTAACCATCAATCTGCATCTTTCTTCTGGTCTCATTGCAAAAGAATGCAATCTACATCTCAGAACACTTCGATGTCATACAGCAATCACTGTACAGTTTATTGTTATAAAGTTTTCATAGCAGACTAGTGGGAGCATGTGAATGTAATATACTGCGATCCAAATAAAGCTGAACCATTTCAATAGGCCATTCATTTTGAACCAATAATGGGATACACGTGTAAATTTGGGAGAATATAATACACAATTGGGAGAGTACGTTACACTATTTACATCTCTGAGAAAATGTTGGAAGTGTCCCCACCAGCATCTATACATGGTTTGCATTCGTATCACCATATTCTCTGAAGGCTTTTTGTGTTTCCTTTACAATTTAAGTCCTCCAACGTTAAGTCATATCGAACGATGAATAAAATGGGTGAAATGATGCTCAAATGAGCCCGGTGTCCCTGGAGCTTAGAGTTCCCCGACATTCGTCTATCAGGATAAGGAAAAATCCCGGAGAAAACCTTGTACTGGTAACTCACCCTGTCGTGGATTCGAACTCGAGACCCCTTGAACGTGAGGCAGACACGCTACCATCTACGCTAGCGAGGCGGTCTCTCTGAAGTTTTCGGAGAGTATCCTCGCCAATGTTACTTATTTCGGTTTGAATGGATTCATTGAGAACATCAATTTTCCGTAGCCTAATCTTTTAGATTCTATTTTTTAGATACGCCCACAAGAGAGAAATCTGGTGAGGTTAGGTCAGCGGATCTGGGAACCTACAGACCTTTTGAGTATTGTAACGCGACCGTTGGAACACCCTGTAAAGCAGCTGTGAGCGGAAGACGGGGGAGGTCAATGTTAGCTGCGCCCTCCCCTCGTTTGTCTTATAGTGGTGACAGGGACGACTGGGGAAAGAAACATAATTGTGCGGTCTGTTTCTCTTCCACCTGGTTCCAGAAATTACGGGATCTTTCATCATCTGGAAACGTCTAGAAGACGGCGAGATGCTTATAAAAAGGGCTGCAGCTAGTGAGTGAGTCAGTCAGTTGTTGGTTTGAGTTGGTCAATCAGTTGGTTAGTGTGTGAATGAGGACAGTTCTTGGTGTAAGAAGGCAGTGTTAGTCAGTGACGTGTTAATGTACGAGAAGATTGTGCAACGGAAGACTGTACGTAACTGGTATGTGCAACGGAGTTTATGTAATCGCGAGTACAAGTGAAGTTGTAACGGACGAACTGGTGAATTGTATTGTGTGCAGCAAGCAATTCTGTGTAATTGGCAAGTGTTAAACTGTAAGTCGGTGGAAATAAAGAACATTGTTGAGTGGTGAAATTGGACTTTTCATTTCACGAACCCACAAAGTCACACTGGTGTCAGGAAGCGGGAAGATAACATCACCGAACATTACAACCATGGACGCGGCATTGGTGGAGAAAATTTTAGAGATGATGATGGAAATGAAGGCGGAACTGAAAGAAATGAGGACGGCAACTGAAAACCTCGCTGCAAAAACAGAAGCGGCAAAGAACAGCCTAACAGAGAAGCTGGAGACTAGAAATAACCTGGCCGCGGAACTGAAACTAATCAGGACGGCTAAGGACAACATCACCGGGAAGATGGAAGAAATGAAGGCCGAATTAACAGCGAAGACGGAATTAACAGCGAAGACGGAAACGGCTAACAACAACTTGGCCACGACAATGACCTCAAAGATGGTCGAACTGACAACGGAGATGAGGGCGGCGAACGAGGCTCTCGCCGCAAAGTTTGAGGAACGTTTGGCCGGCGTGAGGGATGACGTCGCGAACCTGGGCAAGCGGAAGGGTCAAGTAGACGACCGCCTTAATGATTTAGAGGAAAAGGCCGACAACATCGCAAAACCCCTCACCCGCCTGACGGAGGAAAACCGGCCTTATGTGTGGACGGAGGACGCCGAAGAAGCGTTCCAGCACCCGAAGGGGACCCTGTGCAGTGCTTCAATTTTGGGTTTCCCACAACCAGGTGGCGCCTTCATTGTGGACACCGACGCCAGCGACCATTGCATTGGAGGTGTCCTATCGCAGATCCAGGACGGCCACGAGCGCACAAGAGTGGAAGAGGAGGAGCGTGCCGCAGCAGTCCGAGTAGTTGTGGCAGTGCCTGCTGAAGGCTGGGATAGCGCAGGCCTGAGGAGGGAGCAGCTGGCGGACGCAGACTTGGGGCCACTCTTGAGGGAAGTGGACGCAGGGACGAGACCAACCTGGGAGGACATCGC
>CM060959.1:56153676-56188676 GCA_030765055.1 Mantis religiosa | reverse complement strand
GTGTTCTTTCTCTGGGAAACAGTGGCATAAGCTCCAAATCTTGAAGATGATGATAGTGATGGTAACCAACTAACTCATTAGCACGAAGGTAAATAAACAAGAGCGACAAAGTGCTGTTTGTCTGATATAAATATTTTATTCAGGATTTCTATTTTTCTGAGAAGATGGTTCATGTATTAAAAAATAACTAACTGAAAGAACTGATCAAATTAAAAATGCAGGTACAAAACATATATTTACAATGGAAAGGTAGCACTTAATGGACATGCCTAAATTACCAACCTCTAGAGCACAATTTCTTCTAAAAGGTAAGGTACAATTGAGCTCACTATTCCAAAAACTATAGGAAAGAAATTGTAGGAATTCAAAAATGGCAAAATGACAGTACAAATTTAAAAACATAGATTTAAAACGTCAATATTGTGTTTAAAATGATAAAATGCATATATAATTAAAGGGAAAAGCGGAAATTATAAGAATACGTAAATAAACTAAGATGCCCTCTTGGAGCCGATTTTGTCATATAGGCTCCTCCTCAGTGGTGTGGGGTTAGCGTCACCATCCAAAGTATGAGTTCAATTTTCGGTTAGGTTACCCCGATAAGGTTTTACCCGGGCTTCTCTACTGAGAACAAGAATATAAGCAATTCTAAACTGAATGAACCTCGCGCATACTTGAAAATAATGCTACTTTTCATTTATTGCCCTATAAGATTTTCTCATTAAAATATGTCAAACATAAAAAATAAAGAATAGCAAAAGAAAGGAAAAGTTACTTATGGTACACTCTGAGTTGGAAGTACGAATACAATGTGTAACGCAATTGTAAAAGTGACTTACAATCAGATGAAAATTAATTTGTACTTGCATTAGTATCGTTAAGTTGCTTACATGAAAAGCCCTAAAGAAGAACCGTACCATCAAGTTGCATTTTACTTTTATTTCCACTCGAGGTGGTTGATTTCTTTGTGTCACACGTTTTATGTGTCCAGAAGAATTCAGTTGGCGGTCGGCGCTTGGCTATTCATGTGGTCACTGAAAATTGCCGGAAGATCTTATCTGGTCGATGTGCAAATATGTAAACATGCTTTTGGTTGCCGTGGTGCCGGACGTGACTCTTTGTGACCAGTCAAAACCGCTACACCTACAATACCAAGCGAGGTTTTACTGGCGCAATTTGTAAAATACGACTCTACACTAAAAAGTGACTTTATATGTTCCACACCAGCCGTAAAATAAAACGAATTTAAGCGCCGACAGAGAATACCTTTTGGCAAAACGTTTAAGAATGCCTGGTCAAACTATGTAAGATAGATATTACGAGTCGGTGAGAATTAGCAAGTGCCTCAAGGTGGGGATAAGAAGCAAAATAAAAAAAAACACACATCAAGCATTGAAATTGTAGGCGAACCAGATTATTGCAATAGGATTTATTTAGCTTTTAGTGTTGGAAGAAGTACTTCACTTCTATCTAAATACTTCATGATTGATACTAAAATAAGTATTTCTAGAAAAAAGTTACAAGAACGTTAGATAATGGGTAAAAGGGAAAGAGAGATCAGCATGATTAAAAGTATTGGACGACTTGTTATTTAAGTTAGGATCTTTCAAGAAAATTTCATAGAACACCTCCAACCCAAACTAAACCCAACTAACTTTGAATGTAACATGTTTACCTTTTATATCACTCACCTATTAGAGCAGAGGAGTACAGCTTGGTGAGTTGTGACGTATTTCAGCCGGGACGAAGCCTCAGTGTGTGTGACGTCAGTCAAGAGCCGTGTAGTTCCAACTTGCCTATATAAATGGCGCAGTGAGTACAGAATCTGAGGGTTCGGTCAGGTGTAGCGCACTCGCTGAAAACAAAGTAGCTGTCGCGTACCAAATGGAACTGTTAAATTTACAGTGTGAAGGACAAATATACACACAAGAAAGAATTGGCTGATTTTTACAAGAATGTTCCCCAAACCAGATTTCCGAGATTGTATTCACATTGTGTATGTTTGGCTCGACATATGTGCAAGCGCTTTTGTATTTTCTGTTAAGAAACTAGCTAAGTCTAAACCCGAAGTACCTTGTATTGTCACAAACTAACATGCAGCCTTCGATTACAAATTTCTTAGACATTAACTCCTGCCATTGATAAACTATTTAAAGAAAAACAAAACAGAAAGTGTCGGAATATGTCCACGATATTTTATTCTGAATGGGTTTCTTCTAATTTGCAGGGAAAATTACTTTGTTTTACCTTATTTCATTTACTTTATAGCATGCCTGACCTTCAGATAAACTACGAGTTGAAGTTTTATATATTTTATCATAGCACAAAGCTAAAATGTAATTGTTTATAAGCTGTGACCAATTGTGCAATTAAAGCAGTCGGCATTAATATTACAATACCCAAGATGTAAGTTGTACATATTATTAATACTGGATACGTTTCCTGTCTTAACTTCGCTGTCGGAAACCCAACACACCAAAGTGTTTTCTTCCTCTTGGACAGCAGAAATCAGCGCGGTGACGTCACACGCTAACCTGCCATTCGTTCGGGAGCATGTTCGACGGTTAGAGCTGACGGAGCTAATGTCATACCACCTCTACCTGTCTTCCCCTGTATTAGACAGAAACAAATGTGGTACTAAAATGCACTCTATACGAGTAAACACCAATAAAGACATTATGCTCTAAAACAAATGCTAGGGAAGTGCTTGAGCTATTGTATGGTAGCGAATTTTGGATTGAGAGAAAAGGAGAACAAAACGATATGTAGTTAATAAAAATGAGAGTTTTAGGAGCAGTTCTAGGCTGTAGGGACCACATAGAATAATGACTCCTTACACATTTAGAAATATATAATTTAATTCAGAAGATTGCTGAATACAGGGACAAACTGGGACAATACATCAGGTGGATGGATGAAAATACACCTTCTGCTGCTATAAATAAGTGCAGGCCGTAGGTAGAAGAGAAGTACTTCGGAAAACATGTACAGAGCTAGTTCTGTGAAGTCAAATAACTTATTGCGTAAGCCTAGTAATGAAAATCAAAAGAAGAGGAAGGGGAGGAGGAAGAGGATCAGGAGGAAGAGGAGGAGGAGGAAGGAAGGAGAAGATACTAAAATGTTTGTGCTATGACGATACTAATTAATTGCAACGATAAAATGTACACCAATTAAACTGTTTGATAAATTAATTTTAGGAATGAAATTTACCACTCTCTATAACAGTGATCCTCTTAGTTCTTCTGTACCAGCTATATTTATCGAACACTTTGCATCATACTTGCTGTTCATAGACACATGAGTGTGGCCACGCCGTGGCTCAGTAGTTAAAACGCTTGGCACTCACCAAAGCAGCCCGAGGTGACCGCAAACTGGGGTTTATGGTGGACATCACAGCTGGGGCAGGTTTCATCTCATTCCACACTTTCTCCATCTTCATCTCATTTATCTATCATCAGTGTCACCGCCTGCGGTGCCATGTGTAGTTAAAGGGGCGTTAAATGCTTCACGTTTCGTTTAGACACGTGAGCGCACATCCTTTCTTAAAATAGTTTTCTTTCAACTTAGGGGACCTTGTGGGATGTTGCTCTACTTAGTGGAATACGTACCGAAAGGGATGGTTCAGGTGCTTTCATCTGTGGCCTGCATTCCGCAGGCCCACGTTTTATTCTCGTGGCCAACCTATTTAACCCATGTGTTACTTCGGGGGTTTTCTCGGGTAGCCAGGTGAATGCTGCTTAGGTTAATTACATCCCCCAAACTTCCTGTCGCTCCAATTTATCTCCCTTATCATTTCACATCATCTCCCATCTTGTGGTTTCTTTCAGGATAGAAGTGTCGGCGGATGTCCCGGTGGTACATGGCAGGATGGTATGCTCCAAGTGAACTATAGTATACTACAGGAAAGAAAGTCTCTGGCGTATGAGACGCAGGGGGTTGGAGAACGTCCCTATGTCCCTACATTCAATGTCAGTTCAGTTACAGACCATTCAAAAACATTCTGACTGCTTCTATTTTTGTGAATGAATCTCTTTTAGTGTACAGGGTGAACAGGGCGCGTGTTTCCTTAACAGTTCTACTCCTTGTGTAGTATGCTTTCTCTGTCACACACACTCGCTGTCCTTGTCCACTGTGTAAGGGGGCACATCCCTTTTAGGGACTTTGCGTTGGTGGTCAGTACTTCCTGCTCCAGTAATTTGGTTGCCAGGCTCCGAATCTTCTACTGGGACTGCTTCGAACCACAGTAGGGGGCAATCCTCGGTCCTGGCCTACCAGGGGAGGTTTCCATCTAAGTAAAATGTAGGGACCCCGCCCTAAGCACTGTAGAGGCCCCTTGAGACGGCCACTGTCTCTATCTCCTCTCACCTCATTCTTCCTCCCGGGGAAGACTAGTTTCATTGCCATATGCCCTCTGTAGTAATCCTAATTCTACTGGAATATATTATATACAATTTAATAAGCTTACCCCTCTATTTTTGGGTATGTACTTTGTTTTAAAATTTCTGCTAGCTTAATTAGCTTACTTATAAGTGTATATCATGTATCTCGCTAAAGGATGCGTAAAACTAAATGCGGAACGTAAGCCTTTTTCCCCGCCCGTGTATTAGAGATGTTAATTAGGTGGACGTTTCAACCCATAACCTCGGAAGTCACGAAGCTACTATTCTTTACAGACCATAGACCTGAGGCAGGACTTTTTTTCCTCCACCACCTAGTGAATTAGAAGTTTTTGTGTATTGTTGGCCGTAGCTGGCGGCATCCCAACACACGCAATAGCAGATCTTGTTGAGCGTTCAGATGCTTTAAGCCTAATGGTATATGTCGCGATTAAGCAGGGTCCAAGCCAAGAGCAATTTGTACCCGTGCATTAGCATCACACTCTCCAATAGCAAAAAATGTTCACATTTTCTCCTCTGTAGTTAGCATTTCTGAAGAAATTAAAGTTCGGGAGCCACTACAAATTATACACCAAGAGTTCTACAGCGTAAAACGGGCTGGCTTTCGTCAGACGTTTTGACTCTAGTTGCTATTGAAGGATGAGTCTAATCGACCTTGAGAAGGTGTTCTGCTATAAGTGTTGTAATTTTAGAGAATCTTGGTTTAAAAAGGAACTTCTGATTGCAGCAGGCCGAAAATATGTCCTCAGGTTTGATGAGTTGCTTAATTTACAGCACATTCCTGATTAACCCTTATAATTGAGAGGGTGGGGTTAAATGTTAACGGAAAAGCATAACAGCATAATTCTAAGGCGAAGAAATTTGTTAAAAACCAAATAATGTTTAAGTTTTACGTCTCTCAATATGCGACATGAAGTAACGTTTATGTGAAACGTATTTTAAATATTTTATAGAATAGTATGTAACGGAATGCAAAGAAATGCAAAAGTGGAGAAAGTTAATATGAGCCAAAAACTGGGATAATAAAGGTACTTATGTAGTAACTATAAAAATTCTCACGTTAAAAGGAGAGAGAAGAATAAGGGAGGTGGTTAAGTTTGCAAACAGGATAAAAGAGAAATGGCTGATTAGGGTAAGAAAGTTAAGAGGTACAGATACGGAAGATCTCCTAAGGGCTGGAATAGAGGTAAACGGTCAGGAAGCCAATACCACTACTACTAGCCCCTAAATATCAGCAGCTGATAAGTTTGTATTTAGAAATAGTGTGTACAAATTGTAACTGGACTTATAAGGGAGTATTGTATGTTTGAGTACAAATAAATTAACTATTTAAAATGGTTTAGATTTTTACGAAATTGTGCCAACTATTTGGGTTAAAGAAGCATACGAGGGTGCATCGAAAAGTATTACACATGTAGTTTGAAGCTTTCTCTACAGAGGGTTTATTTTTGTTCATGTGCAGCTCTAGCGAGAGAAGCGTGAACTATGCAACAAAAATGGCGCACATGCTACTGTTGCCTCACTTGAAGAGCACCGAAGTGTAGTTAGATTTTTATGGGCCAAACGGCATAAACCGAACGAAATTTAAAAGAAAATGTGTGTTTTTATTCCAACATTCCAGTTGCAATATCGTGGCAGATGAAAACATGTGCGACACTTTCGATGCGCCTTTATATATTTAAAGATTTTTCTATGCAAATGAACTGTACATATTAACATTTCTTGGAAGGTCCTCTGAAATATTTTCATTTTGGATACCTTATGCATAATAGGTGAACCATTCAATACAGACAAAATTTTCCGGCAGTAACGTACAGATGTCGATAAAGCATTATATCAAATATGTTTATTTTTTCTTTGTGCAACAAATCCATTCATAAATATTTGTTATTATTTGTTTGAATTTTTTAGTATACTTTTGCCAATTAGTAATACTTGGTATTCGGGCCATGAAAAGATAACAGAATTTCAATGCAGGGCTGGCTGGATTCGGCTGTCACTTAAGGTTACCGTTTTCTGTAATTGCAATTGTACCTTCAAAATATATGAAATAAAACCAACCTTGGGAATGTCTATCTTAACTGACTGTAGTAGATTAAAGAACAGGTTTAGTAAGAATAGTTTAGCCCGCCAAGGTAACGTAGGTAGTAGCGAGTCTGCCTCACGTCCAAGAGGTGTAGTAAAATGTGTAATGTTTAACGCCCGCTTTTACTACATACGGCACCGCAGGCGGTGACACTGATGATACATGAAATGAATATGCAGCACCGGCGGAATGAGATGGCGGGGGAAACCGGAGGTCCCGGAGAAAACCCGCCCCAGCGCCGTGTTGTCCACCACAAATCTCACTTTGCGGTCGCCTGGGATCGAACCCGGGCCGCCTTGGTGAGAGCCAAGGGATCTAACCACTGAGCCACGGCGCGACCCCGTTCAAGAGGTCCCGAGTTCGAATCTCGGTCAGGGTGAGTTATCTGGATAAGGGTTTTTTCAGGGTTTTCCCTTATCCTGAAAGACGAATGTTGGGGTACTCTAAGCTCCATGGACCCTGGGCTCATTTGAGCATCATTTTACTCGTTTCATTCATCGTTCGCTATGTCTTAACGTTGAAGGATGTAAATTACAACAACAACAAAAAAAAGAAAGAAAGAATAGTATATAGTTCATTTGTACAGAACGTATCAAAATTTTCTTCTTGACCATGCAAAAGGGAATGAGATTTTAAGTCTATCTCATAGCAACAAACTACTAAGGATTTGAATGTCACTTACTGCTTGGACATATTCCCTTATCCTTGTATTTTTGTGATTTACATTCCTCGGACGATGAATGGAATGGATGAAATGATGCTCAAATGTGTCCAGGGTCCATAGAGCTTAGAGTTACCCGCCATTTGTCTTTCAGGATAAGGGAAAACCCGGAAAAAGCCTTATCTAGATAACTCACCGTGACCGAGATTCGAACTCGGGACCTCTTGAACGTGAGACAGACACGCTACCATCGTTTTACTTAATTTTATAAATTGTTTTAGAATTTAAAGATTTATTTTGATCTGGTCCAAAATTTCTATCTTTAATTTTATTAAATATCTTAGTACCTACGGGAGGACCAGATATTTAAAATAACTTTTATCAATTCTAATTCCCCAATAGATTTATATGAAAATATAGAAAATAATTTATCCTTATCACGCTCTATTGTCCTTGTACCTACAATAAAATTCGCAAAGGGAAAATTCGGCGAACGTTTACTTCGATTAAATTAAGTGAATAGAAAAAAGAGTGTTAGTAAAGCAAAGTTGTAGAGGTGATTGATGTATCAGTAATGATGTATGAAGAATACCATATTAACTTACTTGCTAATCTAATATACTGAAGTATAAAATAGTTACAAATGGTGAATGGCTTCAGTGTGCATAGTTGTACAAGGAATATATACATGCAGGTAGTAGCAGATCATCCCAGCCTCCGAGATATACTGAGCATTACTCTTGTAATTTAATTTGCAGTGAGAATACTTGCCAAGGTGCCGAGCAATACTTTGGAAGAAGATTCGGATTTTGGGGCAATGAAAACTAGGCTTAAGGTTTTTTCCATGCCTTGAACACTTCATTCTATTCCAAGATCCTACGATCCAATCTAAGCACCTGAACTCATTGAACACCTACCTGGTGATGAAGTTGTTTCTTATTTTCTAATTATAAAGAACCACGAACAACGAAGAGAAGTTTCAAATTACGTGTTTAGATGCCGTCTGAATTTGGTCAGTTTAAGGGCACTGGGTGTTCGATGGGCTTAAAAAAATCGATTTTTTGTTTTTAGTGATAAAACATTATATAATTCTCCAGCTTTTAAATGATATATAGGTCATACATAGGTCATCAGCTGGTATTAAAGCACTTTAATCCATCAATTTAAATATGGTGGCACAATGACACGCCCACTTTCTGATCTCCTGCATACCTACATATTTCACTCAGCATACTTCCAGAGCTTGAAATTTCTGAACTAACCTACATATAAACATAAACCCTCTCTGCCAGATGAGGTTCTTTTGGCAATTAAATTAGTATTTAGGGACATTTCTCAAGATGAATTGCTGAGATAGTGCTTGCATGGTCGACACCAAAACCCAAATGAAAGTTTTTATCAACGAACATGGGAAAGAATTTCAAAAACTGTGCATGTTTGGCCAAAAAATTTAAAAATTGTTGTATATAATAGTGTTATTTGTTATAATGGTGGTTGCAGGTAGGCATAAAGTAATGTCAAAAATAGGTATAAAGGTCGGTGAAAATATGAGGGCAGTGTGCGACGACTCTCAGAGGCAAAAAGAACAGCTGAGTTGCTTGAAAGTAGAGCTAGAAGTAAGAAAAGGAAAAGAAAAGATGAGGAAAGCCTAACTGAACAGGAATATGGAGCAGGCATGTTTTGAGAATATGTATAGTTTATAAAGGATGGTGCCTAATCTTTGATCGTGATTCCCCAAAATCTTGATTTTTCATACTTTAGGTGCATGTTTCTCAAAAACTATAAACTATATTGATAGAAAATTTTTAGTGCTTATTTGTTAATGATCCCTAAACACATTAATCTAACTTTTATATTCATATTATTTATTAAATGGAGGGAAAATAAATTTCAGTCCTTAAAAAAATTATTATTATTTTTGTTTGTTAACACAACTAAATAATTTTTATGTGCATAATATAAACTATCCATGCCTTTTATTTAGTTTAAATTATAAAACTGTGCCTTATGTTATTTAGGAAAAAGATTGGTTTCTATAGCTTTAAATTCCTACAAGGAACCTAGACCTGAATTATAGGTTGTAATACTTTTTCCAGGATACACAGAGTGCCTTATGCACCTTTTGCAAGGAGCTGTATGAACTTAATGTAAATATTATACAGTCAGTAAATGCACACAGCCTTATACTATAATCGTACCAAATTTCAATTTCTAGCAATGTTTAGTTTTTTGTATATTTATATTTTAATATTGTTAAAAACTAGTCCTGTCTGGATAAAAATAACCTCCCAGTGACCTTAAGTATTCCATGCTTGAGGCGCTTCCATTCGCTAATCTAGAATCCTCAGGTGCCTTATTTCAACAATAACTGAGTATTCCCTGACTCTGATATATGGGTTCCTTCTCAGCTATTGGCGCCAAAGGATTATTCATAGCCATTAACGTCTTCAATTTAAGGTTTTGTTGCTAAAGCCCTTTCTACTTGGAGACATCCGTTTAGGTACACTGTACTAAATTCCATGTTTATTGTTTTGCTGCAAGCTCAATTTTATGTCTTGACATCGCAAGAGATTGCTAAATAATGGACAAACGTAGCAATTCAAATAGTATTTTCTTTTACAGACGTTTCATTGGAAATGAATAAGGCGGATGCACAATGCCCTATCTATCTCCACGCCACTAGGTCAGCCTCATGTCTTAGAGTAGAGGCCACAGATCACGGGTCCTAAAGAATTTACGTCCAGCTGCCACATCCTGAGCTCGAGGCAATGGATCAGAAGGGTCCTATGTCCACCATTCGATATTTAACTAATACTTCACGGCAATCTCTCAATAACTCTTACTTTAGGAGTCGAGATGCCGCTTATTGTTTTCATATCGGGACGTCCATCTTCTCTCTCTTACAGAAGCCCAAGCGCTGTAAACATGTCTAGAGGTAGCGTATTTTACTGTCACTGCAATGAGTTCTTTGCTTGGAAGGGGCAGGCGGTTTCAACGTTGCTGAATCTTATTTACACTTGAGCAAAATAGCTTTCTTGTTTCTTTGAACAAGTGTTGGGTTTATTTTCCAATAAGTTTCCTGAAAAGCCTTGAACTTATCGAATTTATTTCTCCTTTACATTCTATTTGAATTTTTACTATTATTGCAAAGAATTATCTATGTCCATAGCGGTTTAATTTCTGTACTATTTTACCTGAAACATATAAGCCTGTTTAGCTTATTACTTCTTATACTTACCCAACTATTCCATTTCAAGAACTTTAATCGTATTAAAGACTTTAAGATGAGAGTATAAGAAATTATCTAAGTAAAGTAGCATAGCTAAAGAATGCATACAAGCGTTCTGTTAAAGTATAATGTATATACACGTAAATAAGACGTCCTGGATTTTAGATTCCTAAACCGTTTGGTGTCGTGCGCCCTGGCTTAATGGGCTAAGCTGTCAGTGCAATTTTATTTAACTTATTTATAGACGAGATAATAGACCAGGTTGAAGCTGATTTTTCATATAATTCAAGAAATTCATTAATATTTCCATATATGGAGATGTAATGCAAACATGGCCCTCTGAATTTAATGAAAACGAATTACAAATATGACGACCATCGCGGTGCTCAAATAGGCCCAGACGGAAGTGTAGTGAATAGTGGAAAGAGGAACACCTAAGGAAGTGTAGTGTACGTATAAAAGAAGAGAGAAGAAAGGAGACTAACAATTTCAAGTAAGATAGATAGAAAAACAATATATTTATTTCTTATAGTAAATTTATGCTATTGAGAAATCAGAAAATAGTTAGAAAAATGGAGGGTGGAAAGGAGATAAGTAAAAAATAGAGATGTATAGGAAGTGGTTGAAAAGCAAAGTACGGAGGAAGTAATGAAAGTTAAAGATAATGAGATGACGTTGGATAGGTTAGCGAAAATGATGATCAATATGAATGTTAACATGGAGGCTAATATGAAAAATTTAAGACAAGATATTCGTAATATGGAAGCTAGCTTAAATGGAGTAAAATAGGAGTTAAATGATGTAAAATCAAGTTTAGAAAGCAATTCAAGTGATTTGGAAGCTAGTTTAAGTGATGTGAAATCAGGTTTAGAGGTTAAATTTCCACAGACTATTAGCAATTTAGAAACATATCTGTCGGAGAAAATTGATAGGTATACTATAGATATAAATGAATTGGAGGTTAAGCTAACACAAAAGTTAAAGATAGAAATATGTTCTGAACTAGCTCAAGAAGTGAGAGAAAGCAGGAGAGAGTGTAGGGAAAACATGGAAGGATTTGAATTTGAGCTTAAAGAACTCAGTGATATGATTCATGAAGCTAGGTTAGGTCAGGAAGATGTAAAACCATAAATCTTTCAGATTCTGGAAGGAAAGTATATTGGAGGATCAATTAAATCTATAAAGTACCTTATAA
The DNA here is from genome assembly GCA_030765055.1 of Mantis religiosa. Lineage (NCBI taxonomy): Eukaryota > Metazoa > Arthropoda > Insecta > Mantodea > Mantidae > Mantis > Mantis religiosa. The sequence goes on along the minus strand of CM060959.1, from coordinate 56,177,108 downwards.
AATTGTGGATAAATTTGGGGAACATACATATGAAATAACTTCATTAGATGGAAAAACAATCGGGAGATATCACAAATCTTTATTAAAGCCATTTAAGAGACCAGACAAACACACAAATTAAATGACACTGCACAAAAAATAAATAAATAAAAATAAGTAAATAATAATACAGTTACACTAAATTACAATTTAAATCTGAATTATTAGGTCACTACACACTTTCGTATAATGTTAAAACTTGTTCTCATATTTCACAATTTGTGTAAGTGTTATCTGTACATATGTTGTGTTCATTGTGACATTTTTAGTTAGTTTGAATATAAATGTAAGTTAACAAACTGTATAAAGAAATGCTGTTTATTCAGGGGCAACATTTATAATTTATGAACCAAAAAGAGATAAACATGTTATGAAGATGATTAGCTCATAAGTTCTGAATGGAGGCATTTTGAAGCTGATTTTTTCATATAATTAAAGAAATTCGTTAAAATTTGTATATATGGAGATGTAATTCAAATATGGCCCTCTGAAATTAATGACAAAGTATTACAAGGTTAAAGACGGAAATCAGCACTGTCCGGTAATAGCAAATAAATTCCTGAGCTGCTATATGCCGATGCCTTAATGGTACAATCTATAACGGCAGTAGGATTGCAGAAGGCAATAAATGAAATCCAGAAATTCAGTGAAGAGTGGGGAATAAAAATAAACATAAATAAGTCGAAAGTTATGGTCTTTAAGAAGGGAGTTAAACTGAAAAAGATGAGAAGTGGGTACAAAATGGCAATAGGATAAAAGTGGTCAATGAATTTAAATACTTAGAAGTGAGGTTGAATAACAGTGGAAAGTGGGAAGCACACAGGAGAAAAATTGAAGCAAAAGGAAGGGTGGCAATGAATGGAATAAGAATATGCAAATATAAACTAGATATGGCAACTAAGTGACTAGAAAGAATGTATGAAGAACTAGTTGAATCCGAAATGTATGCACTGGAGATCTGGGGGGGGGGGGGCACAGAGGTAAACAAAACGGTGGACCAAAACTACAGAAGCTAACTAGGGAAGTAGCTTTAGTAGAGTTAGCAAAGACAAGTGGAACTGGAATAATAATTGAAAGAATAATGACATTTTGGTAACGGAGTTTGGACAAAGAAGAAGAGGAGATTATAAAATTATGCATAAGACAGCAAGAAAGATTAGAGAACTGAAATAGTTGGTAGGCAGAGATAGGAGGAAGTATGGAAAAAATAGGAATGGGAGATATATGGAGATTAGAGGAAAGGAATACATGCGATTTGGGTAAATTAGTAAAATGCAGAATAGAAGACATAGAAAGGCAGGTAATAAGGGGAAGTCTAGAAACTATGAAATTATTACAATTTTAAAAGAAAATTAAAATAAATTGTGGACGAGAAGGATATGTAGATTACTGCAATAGGCAAAAAAAGAAGGGTTAGCTTGGATGAGAACAATATTTCTAAGAGAGATTTGTGAATTGAGTGGGGGGAAAGCAAGCATTGAATGCGAGGAGGTTGCAACGTGCGTAAAAAAGGATTGGTAGGAAAAATGGGAGAAAGTAGAGAGAGGATAGTAGCCATAACAATGTTAACAGGAAAGGAGGAGAAGAAGGTAAGAAGAATTGGTTAATTCTTGCAGAAAATAAAAGAAAAATGGGCCAAAAATGTAATGAATATAAGAAAGGGAGGTGCGGGGGGGGGGGGAAGAAAGGGGCTAATTAAGTAACAAGAAGGCACGGAGGGTAAGAGCTACCTGGCAGATTAGAAGACCAGGGTGTTATGTAAGCCAAAGTACCAACAAGGTAAAGATAAATAAATGTAACCAACAGTTGTAAATTGTAAAGTTTTGGAATATGCACAATAATTCATTCATTCAAGCTGTCATACTTTCGTTACCTGCCACGAATCAGCCTGGGTTTGATCCCACCCCTAGGGAGTGCGTATTTTAAGTCCCGAGTGTATGACGCTGCCCAATCAGCATTGTGAGGAGCATTTCTGAAGAACTTAATCATCGGGTGGCGGTTGCCTAAGCCAACTTTCCAGCCTGGTTTCTCGAGATACTCACCGCATCTCCAACCTGTACAGGCTTGATGATCGCTCACCTCTACCTTATGAATCTGCAAGTGAGACCAGCCGTCGGGTTAGCAGGTTTTGGCTTACTAAGACTGTTACGCCAAGGGTTTAAAACAGCCGGTCCTCGTAGCTATGGTCGCTAGATCACATGTCTCCAGCGTTCTGCCGAGTACAGGGTGGCGGGTTCGAGTCCCGCTTCGGGCATGGGTGTTTATGAGTATACTGAATATGTGTGAAACTAGCGAAAATAAACGGAAATAATGAAAAAACTGTTAAATAAGAAAAATGAAATGAAAAAATATATACTATATATATTTAAATTAAAAAAAAATAGTTGCTTAAAGAAATTTAAAAAATTTAGATGTAACAATATAATCAAAATCTGAGCCCTTTTATGTTTGCAGATTGTTTATCCAGTAACTGGAAAATACTGATTACTTAATAACACCTTTAGATAGCCATGAAATAAATGAATGTGCTTAATCCAAGCAAAAATATTTCCCGTTTATACGCAACAAAAATTAATTTAAATATTCAAACATATTTATTTTGCCCTCAAGAAATATTAAGAAATAACCGAATAGGGCAAACAACAACTTAGCAAACAGCATTTGTATAACTTAAAGTAGTGAATGTCAAGAGGCTATAAAGCAAGCCTAGAAACAGAGACTTACCTAGCAGAACAAGAAATAGCCGAGATAAGTACGCATAATTTGTAACACGGTTTAAGCGTCGGTAAATGAATTGAAACAATGCTTGCAACATTACGGACGCGTTGCCATTAAAACACTGTAGGTACTCAAACGCTAAGCTGCTATTAGTGATTATGGTTATATTATGTAGATCTTTTCCATCTGTTTGATATACTAAAGTGTGCAGTGTATGTTCGAGAAGAGTATACGCGCGAATACGGTATGAAAATACTGTAATATTTTCTTATTACCTAGAAATCATAAAAAAAATTAGAAACATTAACTTTAGCGCGAGGTATAAACGTATGACGTTAACACAAAATTCCTCTTGTGACACATAGTGTCAACAATACCGTTGCGAGGCATTGTTTAGCGGCGGGCCGCGACCGGCGCGTGCGAAACAGACAGCGCGGCGCGGAGCTAAAAGCCTGCCGAAACAGAGAAATAAAGATTTCTGGAAGTTTCGTCATTTCTGATGCCATCTGGATTGTTACGAGCGTTCTAATAATTTCTAGAAACAGTGACTGGAGATACAAAAAAGCCGCGGCTGTGAAAGCGGCTGTGAAAGCCATTTGAGAACTGTTATTTTTGTGTGCAGCTGTGTAGTGGGCCTTTGAAGTATACAAGTGCATTCTTTCGTTTTGATTACGTGTGGTGAAGCAACGAGAGACTACTGTGTGTATGACACGTCAGTTTTAGAGTCTGCAAGGGGTATACAAATTGTATTTTTGCTGAAATAAAGAACACTTCAAAATTTCTTCAAAGAAGGCTTTTAATTCTACGAACACACAAAGTCACAATACTGTAGGGTCAAAATAAGACAATCGCATAGCTAGTGTGATCAAAAATGGAGAATGGCACGATTAATAACGTACAAGAGAGGCCGCTCGCAGAGTGTGCACTCCAAAATATCGACCAAGCAGACACATGGAATATGAGAAGGTATTTTCACACAACTAACGATGCTGACGGCAGATAATTGCAACTGACCATTAAAGGCAAATGCCGATAATGCAAACTAGAGTTACATTTAGGTTTAGCAAGATAGCAGTAAGTATAATAGAGCACAACTGACAAGCTTGCAAGTATTACTTGCAGTGACAATGAAGCACCTAAACCTAAGACATAGCGCTACGGCGTGATAAATTTCCCTAAACTTCCCAACAAATAACACCAGAAATCCTACCAAATACCACCCACAATAGGCAGTGGATCAGGCTGGGCTTCATGTCAAGCCTGTATCCCTGCATCAGAAACCACCCTCTGCTGAATCGCACCGCGAGACAGCTAAGATCATCTCCTGGAATACGTGGGTGCTTAAGGCGGTACCGCAGCACATTTCTCCTTCGAAATCCGCTGGAGGTTTTTTAGTGGAGTAGTACCCTTGAGTTGAAGCCTACATACCCCACTGTGTTGGAGGACACAGTGGAAATCCATAAATGGATTTTTCCTCCACTCGAAAAAAAAAAAAAAAAAAAGCTCCGTAGCTCAGTTGGTACAGCACCTGCCTGCGGTCTTAGGGGTCCCGGGTTCGATTTCCGGCGGCGGGATTGGTGATTTTTCTCCTTCCAAGATAATTCCCCATCTTCTCCAGAGTCTGGAAGTATGAATGAGAGTATGAATGAGAGTGTGAATGTGTGCGTGATCTAATGATTAAGAAAAACAACTAATTCCAGTTAACACCTTCGGTACGTTCCAAAGGAGCACGGCCGCCGATATGTTAATTGGGGTATAAATGGAAGAAGTAAAAAAATGCATTGAGTATTTTTTGTCTTATTTACATTCTAAATATTTGCCCACAATGTAAAGCTCACTGCCTAGGTGATAATAGTAATAATAATGAAGTTTGTCTACGCCATCTCCTTGTAAAAGGTTCCTTAAGAGTGATAAAAATATGACATGATGGTGGTGACGATGACGATACTATTAATATTAATAATAATGATTATAATTATTGTTACTATTATTATTACCTTGGTAGGTTATTTGATGTCGACTGTTTTTTGTTGAACAGGTCAACATATATTGCTAAATATATAATCCCCCTTTTTTGTACAGCAATGAATAGCGTTGCTTCATTGGACGTTATTATGCATCACAGATTATCTGGTCACTTATAGAATTTGTGAAATCAATATATATTGAGTTTTCAAATACAATTTCCTCTCCATTTATAATAAAGTGTATGGTAAAAATTCAGAATTTGTGACAGAGCATTTGGATTCACGTTTGGCTAATTAAGATTAAACATTATAACAGTGTATATTATGTAAATAGACTGGCTGTTTCATTCCACAATTTATACATTTCCAGTTGCTTAAATAAAATGTTACCAAATTCCTCTCCACAGAGCTGTTATCGTCTGCTCCCTGAGGCGGTTCGGTTTCTATATGGGCATTGATCTCACCCGACCACTAGGAACTCCATGAATGAAATCAACATTCCGGCCAGTTATGCCATATATGTTTCGTGCAGAGTTATCAAGTTATGAGCCTTGACATTCTTTCTGCCTGTGCCAGTGAGGACAACAAACTGTTGTACAGCGTCATTACTATCGATGAAAAGTGGCGATGCTGATTGACAGAACAAAGACAGACCAGCTATAGCGAAAATTTACCGCATGATTATCACTACAGTCATCAACATGCCCGCGTGGCACTCGGTCACTGCTTGGCCTTCGTTTTCAATACTCCCAGCCAAGGAACCTTTTTGTAGCGGATACCGCTAATTTGCATAAATGACGTTATTAAACTCTTGCATTGCATAATTTTCTATTGTCACGGTCTTCACCACATTACTTTGCACAGGTGTTTGTAAAGGTTTAATACCCTCTTGTCTTTGCCTGCTAATTACCATATCACCAGCTAGAGCTTTAACATTAAGCTGCAGTTACGTAGAAATATTTCGTGAGTACATGCAAATCTCTACTTAACTTCACAGAGATTTACCCAGAGCTCATTACAAAACAGATATTACTTCTATTCAATATAATTAACTCCTATATTCCAACATACACTTAATTCATTTGGGACAGATCAATAATAATTCGTAATATTAGCACTTGTTTGGCAAACGAATCTGCAATGAGTCACCAATTGTAATTATGAAGTACTGTTAAAACATAATTCTATATATATTTTTTCTTTTATTTATCAAATATTGGCAAAGAAGAGACATATGAATATTTTTAAGCTTTGTGTTTATTATGTAGTATAATCATTTATGTTTTCAACCTAAAGTAGTTACATGAATATTTGATATGGATTTCGGAAGGACTGTGTAATAATTTGATATTTATATATTTCACTTGCGTGTCTGCAAACAAAATTCTGTAATTCGTGGTGATCGCCGGATAACAACAGGCGAATTCTGTCGCATTACCTCCCTCAATAAAGGCAGTCTGATGACGACTATTAAACAACTGGGTTACTCAAAGGTTTGTTCATGTTGGGTACCAAGAACGTTAACCTCCCATAACAAAGAAACAAGGAAAACAATAGCCTCCGAACACTTGCAGCGCTTCAATTTGGAGGGAGTGTAGTTTCTGGAAAAAATTGTTACTGGGGACGGAACATGGGTTCATTTTTTGAACCGGAATCAAAGAGGCAGTCCATGGAAATGCATCACACAACGTCACCGAAGGAAAAAAAAATTCAAAACTCAGCGGTCGGCACGGAACGTTATAGCGACAGTGTTTTGGGAATCAGAGGGTTTGCTTATGATTGAATTTTTGGAGCAGGAATGCACAATAAATTCTGTTCAATACGTCAAAAAGCTGAAAGCATGTCTTCACCAAGTTCGCCGAACAAAAACAATGGCGGATGTTCTTCCTTTGCATGACAATGCAAGACAACACACCAGCCGTTACACCACTACAGAAATTGAGAAATTGGGATGGCAAGTCTTACCTCATTCCCCATACAGCACTGACCTGGCACCATCAGATTTCCATCTGTTCGGGCAACTAAAGAAAGCTCATCGTGGTATTCATTTTGAAGATGAAGAGGCTGTGAAAACGTCCGTGCGTCAATGGCTTAGGAAGCAAGACTGTGTGTTGTACCACACTGGAATACATGCCCTAGTTAAAAGGTGGACCAAACTATGGAAGAGGATGGAGATTATATTGAATAGTGACAAATTAATCGTCAATGTTGTAGATTGGAAGCTATGGATTCAATTTTCTTGGCAATTAAAAGAGAGAAAAAATTAGGGGCATTACTTTCTAACCCACCCTCGTATTTTAACACAGAATCAGAAAACGTAGTATGATTTGCGGAGAAGGTCCAATGACTATTGGATACATAACTTACAGGTCATCCACATAGATGTTCAATCATCCGCTAAGAGTATTTATTCCCAAGGACTATTGTTGTTAACAAAGGCATAAAGTATTCGGCCACGCATATCAAAAGCACAAAACCCGTCGCCTATAATCGGTTTACAAGCGGCTCCCCATTGTGTAAGCCCATTGTTGTTTCAGGTTGTTTTCTAGGCAGCAGTCATACCGCAGGGTGTGAATTCACTTTTCGAAATGAGATAGACAGGCACCTCTGCGTGTATTGCTCATTAACGAGAATTGGGTGCAGAAAGATACACTCACAGCTCATTAATTGCGAGCCTGCAGCCTGAATGACCACAAATGATTTGGGAAGTGGCGCCCGAAACAACTGCCCTTGTATAGTCCTTGTTAGTGTTTCAGCTTCCTTTTCGGTATTATTTAGTTTAACATTTCCGCTATCACCATTTGGTCCACTGTCATCGAATAGCTTCTGCTGCTGTTCTTTCAACAAATTCCAGTTTATTAATCTTGAAAACAACATATTATCAAGAAAAATATTTATAAACTTTTGTCATGTGAAAGGGATAAACAATTATATTATTTACATAAGAGTAGTTTCTATTTTACGGGGACAAAACGTTTATTTTATAGATATTGTGACTTTGTGGGTTCGTAGAATTAAAAGTCCAATTTGGCGAAATTCTAAATGATCTGTTTTTGCGTAGAAACACACTGCGTAGCAGCAGAATTACATCACATGCCACAATCTACAACTCCAAGGTCGATGACAATAACAAACATCTTACTCAACTTCCACTGTTTACAACACTCTTGTTACATGTCTTTACAACTGTTTACTACTCCTGTTTTACAACTAAATATTGGCGAGTCGTCACTTCTTTAAATACCTCATTCATAATTCGAGACTGTTATGGAAGTTTCTCTAACATGTCACCAGATGAAACTTGACTGTTCCCTAGCCCACCTCGGTAGCGTGGTGGTAGCATGTCTGCCTCACGTTCAAGAGGTCCGGAGTTCGAGTCTGAGTTAGGGTGAGTTACCTCTTCCTGGGTTTTCCCTTATCCTGAAAGACGAATGTCGGGTAACTCTAACCTCTATGGACCCCAGGCTCATTTTGGCATCATTTCACCCATTCCATTCATCGTCCGATATGAGTTAACGTTGGAGGGCGTAAATTACCCCCAAAATGACTGTTCCTGTAGGGGAGGGGATCCGTCTCCTTCAGCTGCCGTGGTGCGGGCGCTGCGGACCCTTAGCACTCGTGGTACCTCTTACGTTACTATTGGAACCTTGGGCCGAACTGACGAGCCTCTCACGTTGGGAGTTGTTCGGAGTGAGTTGGACTCGAGGGGGCAGTTTGTTCCCGACACCCACGGGGAATTGGGTACCTCCGACCAGGCTAAAGCCGTCCGGAGGGGTTAGAGAGTTGCCTTGTAAGTCCCGGATACTAGCCTGCAGAGCTAGTAGAAGCTGTGCTAGATCACCAGGTGGCCCCACCGAGTTTTTCGGTAGTCTTTCCTGCGGGGTTGACGAGCGTAAGTGGCGTATCCACTTCCAGCCGTCTTGACGCTGTAGTCGATGGGGGGTGGGGAAAATTTTAGATTCAAGGCATTACCCCATGGTATGACCCCCGGAGTTTTCCATCGCTCCCGGGCAGAAGGATGCCTGGAATCTTGGTCCTACGGGTCCAGGTCTAATGGGAGTAGAACCTCTGCACCTAAATAAATAAATAAGTAAATGTTCTAGAATGTAATTATATCTGTCGGCAAGTCTTTTATTTCCGGCGCTATGTTTACCTGCTTATTCAAGCTCTTTACCTACATGAAACACTAAACCTCTGTTAATTATCTGCACAATTTTTATTTGCCGGCTCTTTGTTTCCACACTGCACGCCTATCAGTTCCTTTATGTATACAAACCGTGGGATGGTAAATAAAGGCTCGCGACAATATTTAAGCCACTTTGTAAATTTATGCGCTAGTACATTCATTAATTACCCCAATTTAAATTAGTGCTTCAGTAATTTAATGTTAAATTAGCTTAGTTCTATAGATTTTATAAAAGTAAGGATATTCGCCTTTCTGGGTACATTTTAAGACAAAAATGTTCCTCAGATCCAGAGCATAATAATAAATGCATCTACTTAATTGCAATATTCTTGTTTAGCAAGCAAATCCAGAGAGAAGTAGAAGAGTCAACCCATCGTGGAGGAAATTCTGGAGCTAAAGTTTGTCATACTGAACAAATTCATGTTTAGATCAAGAGAGACTGTGTACTGACCTAGTTCTTTTATGGATGATGACATGGTCATTGATTAAAAAACAAGTTACTATTTTTCACATTTATCCAACATTTATTTTTGAAGCATGCTTTTCACCCATCCATCCCCCCACCCACCCTCCCTCCCACCCCCACCCCCCCACACACACACAATTACAAAAAACACACGTACACAAACGGAGATATTCTATTTTATTTTTAATTCAGGATTTTCTCAAAACTTGCCCATTGAACCTGAATCCGGTATTTAGAATTGTTGAGTGGAATGCAATATTTACATTACTTCCATTTTAAAATTAGACTAACAATGTAAACGCAATACACGGGTGTTCGCCACCACTCTTACTGTCACAGCTTTCACTGCTTTGATACCGGAATTAAGGATTGCAATCAGTAAAGAAGTGTAAAGGATTTCAAAGGAATGTTGGATCTTTGTTACAACACGTGCAGGGGCAGATAGTTGAGTTCTTTTAACAAAAGAAGCGTAAGAAACAGTTTTATTACAAGAATCCTGAATGGATAGCACTTGACTCTGTTTGAATTGGTATTCTTTGGACCCTTAATAATGGGATGACCGAGACTAATTAGCATAATGGAAAAAATAGTCCATAACAAAGGAGTTTTGGGTGAATAAAGAGGGTTTTGGGGGGTGAAAGAGACACACACGCAGCTGTGTGGGAGAGGCAGTCCGTGGCTGGCAGGCCATTAAGACTGTCATCTGCTTCTGTCTTATGCGAAGGTAGACCAGAAAAGACGAGAGGAGATATCTGTGGGTTCATACGTGAATAAAGACTTAAGTGTTATCGCGTACAAAGCATTCTACATACGGTCACTCTGAAATATCAGTGAAATATTGATAACCTTCGAGGGCAACTTCGTGTTTGATGTGATCGTAAAAAGAAGCAGTTGGAAACGGGCATTCCAGTGTCATTAGAACCATCCTTTCTCACATATATATCCACGGATACTCTGAGGATAAAAGTGCTTTACCCTGCTCCACCCTGCGCTACCCACTAATTTGCTTCAGCTTGGAGCAGAGTTTGTCGTTACACTCATTCCATTCAGTAGAAACCGATTCGTAATCAAACTGCAGTCAATTAGAGACATCCGAATAGCTTTCCCAAGTGGAATTAACCTCCTGATAGGATTAGGTTTCACTTTACTGATTGTGCATTTTAATTAAGATGTCAGCCAGTGTAGTTTTAAAATCGATTACACACAGAAGAAAAACTGAAAGGTTAATCGCTGCACGTCACTGACCTAGACGAAGATGCTATTGGAGAAAGTGGTAGCCATTGCCAATTATGGAGGCAGTTTTGAAATATCGAATACCACTTGATACAGCTTACGAACAGAAAGACACGGGCCAGAGGCAATCCTTCAGCTCAGCCTCGATCCCTATTGGTGACTGTTACAACATATAGACATGCTTATTCCCATTTGATTAAATAATACGAAATTAAATATGATCTTTGTAAAAGAATAGCCACGGACCACAATGATGAAGTGAGCGCATTGATGCCTTAACACGTTTTATCCACTAAGAAGTGATACTAATTTATTGGCAAACAAATAGTTCCACTTGGGCGCTACAGTTTGATACAATAATGTTTAGCTCAGGGTAAAGCAATGAGATTTCTCACAGGGTATGCGTGGATATGTGTGAGAAGGATAGTTTAATAACACTGGAATGCCCGTTTAAAACTGATTTATTGACTGCTTCTGTTTCTCAGAATATCGAACTTGAAGTTGCAGACCAAGGATTACCAATAGATGACTGTTCAGAGATTCTGAAGGTGGAATGCTTATTACTCGATAAACTTAATTCGTTCTTCACGTACATATGAACCGACAAATACCTTCTCTCACCTCTTCTGGTCTGTCCTCAACCAAGACAGAAGAAGTTGACCGCCCTAATCGGCCTCACGCCGTGGACTGAATGAATGACCACAGATGAGCGTGGGTGTATCACTTTCACTTTCTGAAAGCCCCTTATTCAACCAAAGATTTCCTTTGTGACAATCTTGTCCATTGTCATTATTAAGGACCGAAGAATACCTCATTCAACAAGTCAAGTGTTCCCCTTTAGAAATCTGCTAAGGACACTGTTTCTTACATTTCTTTTGTTATAACAACTCTCCTCTCCCAAACTGCTATTCGACTCAACTGCCCTTGCACGTGTTTTAACAAAGAACCAACATTCCTTTGACTTAAGAACAATAACACATAGAACTACACTTTATTCCAAAGGAGTTAGATATTCAGCAGTCACTCTGTATAATAAACTACCGGCCAATCTGAAAAACATAAAATCCATGCGGTGTTTCAAGCTATCGTTGAAAGAAATTTTATTAAGTGATTCATATTATGATATAAGTGAATTTCTAGATATACTGTAGCTGGCCATATAATTGTATATATTTGTGATGCATTTTAAATGCTGTGTAGTTGTAGAGTCATGCAACTATATATATTTATGAGTTCATGCTTAGATCTTATTAATTACACTTGATGCAACTTATTTTTTATACTTATATTATTTGTATTGTTCTAAATATTTGTATTGACGTATCCAATGTCGTTGTATTGACTTAACGGATGAATAAAAACATCCATCATGATTCTTTATACATTGCAATTCTTAATTTTTGTATCAGAAGTTTCGCGATACTGTAATTTTTAATTTATATAAATTTAATTAAATAAAAAAGCTGTATGTAGGGACCTCATGTAGGATTAGCATTACTACGGAGCGGATTCGGCTCTGTGACTAGTGGCCACGCCGTGGCTCAGTGGTTAGACCGCTTTGCTCTCACCAAGGCAGCCCAGGTTCGATCCCAGACGACCGCAAAGTGAGATGTGGTGGACAACACGGCGTTGGGGCGGGTTTTCTCCGGGATCTCCGGTTTCCCCCACCATCTCATTCCACCGGTGCTCCATCTTCATCTCATGTCTCATAGTGTCACCGCCTGCGGTGCCGTATGTAGTAAAAGCGGGCGTTAAATACTACACACTTCATTTCTGTGACTAGTCTTGATCTATTCTACCTATGCTCTCAAGTGGGGCATACCCTGGAGGAATGGTGGAGCGAGAGGAGACATGGTCGTTTCAAGGAGCCAGGGCAGTGCAGAGGGCAGGGTAGCTACATTTTACTTAGAAACCTCTCCAGGGATGCCAGCATAAGACATTTGGAAATGTCTGAGCAGCCAGTTCAAAGATCGGAAATCGACCTAACGGAGGAGAAAGCAGTTTCCTCAGTCCTTATCATCCTGCCATGCACCCCCGAGACATTCGCAGACACTTCTTTCCTGAAAGACACCACCAGATGAGAGATGATTTGAAATGATAATGGAGACGAAGTGGAGGAAGGGAAATTTGGGGGAGACACTGTGTAAATAGATTTTCTAGAAAATAGTTCTCAAAATTCTGAAAACTCGAGGCACAAGTGATAAAAGTAGAAAGGTTTCACATCTAACATGTTGCTTCTTAAAATTACTTTATTTCAATGGAAGCATTAATTTATAAAACAACAAATGTGTAGAATTTCTTTCAGACTAGGTAAAACTAAAGAGTTCAAGCCCATACACGGGATTGAACCATGGATTTCCTGGTCTTCGTCGAGTTGCTCTTAACTATTGATCTACCAGAACATGCTAGTATGATACTAAATTCTCCAACTGACTCTTAGTTTCTTCCAAAGGAGATCCCTTTTAACTCCAAATAAAACATAATTTGGAATATGGAAACATAATGTTAAATAAGGTATTATTTGCTGATGGTCAAGAGATAATATCCCACTCAAAAGATGGCATGCAAAGAGCAGTATATAGTTTAAACGACACAGCGGAAACATATAACCTTTCAATCTCAGAACACAAAACTAAAGTAATGGCTTTTAGAAAAAAGAACAACATAAGAGCAAAAATAGTTACAAACAATTAAATAATAGAACAGGTTAATAGTTTTAACTATCTAGGCTACAGTAGCAGTAGCAAATAACAAGGATATGGAGGCGAAATTAAACAGATTCAATCAAATGTGTGGGACTATAATAAGAACGCTTAACAGGAAAACACGAAAGTAAACACAGATGAAATATTATAAGATAATGGCGGTCCCAACGTTAACATACGCTTCCGAAAAATGGACACTGGCAAAGTACCTACCCAAGCAGCTAGAATCGGCAGAGTTGAGATTTTTGAGAAGCGTGGCAGGTTATGAAAGAATAGACCACGTAAGAAACGAAAAAATAAGGGAAGAGCTTGGGATTCTTAATTTAAATAGTAAAATAATAAAGAACAAAAATGAATGGAAAAATCGTATTTTAAGAATGGACGCGAACGACTTCCAAGAAGAGTTTTTGATTATATGCCGAAGGGAAAGAGAGATGTGGTTCTCTTGAAGAGAACGAAAAGGGTCCCAGGGCCCAATCTTTGAAGATAATGATGATTTTTATTTTGATATTTATTATGATGATGATGATGATGATGATGATTATTATTATTATTATTATTATTATTATTATTATTATTATTATTATTATTATTATTATTATTATTATTATTATTATTATTGTAATTTACGTCCTCCAACGATAAGTCATATCGGACGATGAATGGAATGGGTGAAATGATGCTCAAATGAATCCGGTGTACATAGAGCTTAGAGTTACCCGACATTCATCTTTTAGGATAAGGAAAAACCCCGGATAAACCTTATCCAGGTAGCTCACCCTGACCGAGATTCGAACTCGGAACCTCTTGAACGTGAGGCAGACATGCTACCACCACGCTACCGAGGCGGACGATGATGATGATGATGATGATGATGATGATGATTTCTTTTGTAATTTACGTCCTCCAACGTTAAGTCATATAATACGGTGAATGATTTGGGTTAAATGATGCTCAAATGAGTCCAGGGTCCAAGGAGCTTAGAGTTACCGGACATTCGTCTTGAAGGATAAGGGAAAACCCCGGAAAAACCTTAACCAGGTAATTCACCCTGACCGAGGATGATCATGATGATGATGATGATGATGATGGTGATGATGATGCTGATGATGATGATGATGATGATGATGATGATGATGATGATGATGATGATGATGATGATGATGATGATGATGATGATGATGATGATGATGATGATGATGATGATGATGATGATGATGATGATGATGATGATGATGATGATGATGATGATGATGATGATGATGATGATGATGATGATGATGATGATGATGATGATGATGATGATGATGATGATAAAATTGCTTTTTCACTATGCCTGTTTCCAAGCTTTTTCTGCCTATATTTTTCTTTGTTGTTTATTTTCATTTTTGGATGGAGTAACTTTCAGTTAGAATCCTCACTATTCAATTTTTCTCTGGCAACTTAAGGTGCAGTACAGTAAATGTTAATATTGCGAAGAAAACAAAAAGTATAACTTAAGACAGTTTCGCTTTAAGAGCTGAAAAGGCGCAGTCGAGGACTAGAAAATAAGCAGTTCAGGCGAAAGTTTCTGTACGCAACTCCACAGTGTAATAAAACATAATACGCTCTACCTTCTTTTGTTTCAGGAAAGGGCAGCAGGTAGTAAAATGCAGGTTCGCGTGCTTACTCGGACGTAATGTGACTGTGGAATATAAAGAATTCACCTTGCTACAGAATTTATAGACATCGCAGCCCACCGAGAGAGCGTTACCCTTCACTGCAAGTTTATTGTTTCGCAATTGAGGTGGGTGTTTTAATTTTACCTCTTTGTGCAGGATATGTTCGAGATTTTTGGAGGCGTGGAATTGCGTGCTGCTGCCGAGAAAATAGGTTCAGAGTGGCTTTGTTTCAGCTCAACCTACGGGTTTGGAAATTTCACCTGGTTACAGTACAGATGCCGCTAGGTTAATGCTTCAAGCTTGTGCCCATAATGCATTTTATCATGGTTCTCATCTGCTAAGTGCCACGCTTTATAAACCCAGGCATTCTACTTTTACATTTCTCTTTTCTGTTGGCTTGGATAAGTTTATATTTATAACCTTAATTTAGTTTTATTGTTCCTCTTTGATGAACAGATATAAATGATGGGGTTAAATGTTAGAGCAAGGAACTGTCACTAAATCAAAATCCTGATAAATACTGCGTTATCCGAAAACCTGTGCATTTCAAAAATGTCATGAAGCATACCATATCTAAATGGTTTTATTCTGCCCCTTATAATCCTGCTCCTTTGGAAGATTTACACAGCTCAAAGCTTACAAGTTAGCGCCTGTTGTCAGTTCCCTTTGGAGAAGCTGACGGGCTCTCTAAATAAGTGAGAAATTCAGCAGGGTCATTAGCCCGAAGCTCAGTATAGCACTTAAATAGAATAGAATAGAATATTTATTTATCATATTTCTTCATATATACATATATTCATAAATACATTGCCATTAAAACAGCTACAAGACACAAGAACAAACTCTCTTATTCACACCCTGTTATATTTCTTGTTCTAGTTTTACCATCCTTAATTACTGATTACTCCTAGTCATTCTTCAGCACCTAGGGAAGTAGCTTTAGCAGAAACAGCAAAGACAGGAAGAAATGGAATAATAATGGAAAGAATAATAAATGTTAGGTATAGGTGTTTGGTTAAAGAAGAAGGGGGAAATTATGAAATTATACATGAGACGGCAAAAAAGATTAGAGAACTCAAACAGTTGGTAGGCAGAGATAGGAGGAATTATGGAAAAAAAGAAATAGAAGATATATGGAGATCAGAGGAAAGGAATACAAGCAACGTGGGTAAATTGGTTAAATGCAGAATAGGTTATATAGAAAAGCGGGAAATATGGGGAAGTTTAGCAAATAAGAAAGCATTACAATTTTACAAACAAATGAAAATAAGTTGGGTACGTGAAGCATCATAGATTACTCCAATAGGCACGAGGGAGAAGGGTTAGCTTGGATGAGAACAGGAACAATATTTCTAAGAGGGATAATAGGTAGTGAAAAGGGAACTTATGAATTGTGTGGGGGAAAAGAAAGCATAGAACAGAATGCGAGGAGGTTGCAGTGTGGAGAAAAAAGGTTTGGGAGGAAAAATGGGAGAAATTAGAGAAGAGGATAGTAGCTATAGAAACGTTAACAGAAACGGAGGAAAAGAAGGTAAGAAGTATTGGTGAGTTCTTGCAGAAAGTAAAAGGAAAATGGGCCACATATGTAAGGAATATAAGAAAGAAAAATTAGCGGGAAGAATGGGACTAATTAAGTAAGAAGGAGGCATAGAGGTTAGGAGCTACTTGGCAGAGTAGAACCAGGGTGTCATGTAAGCCAAGATAGCAACAAGGTAAAGACAAATAAATGTAGCCTAAAGTTTTAAATTGTAAAATTTTGGAATATACACAATAAATAATTAATTCAATAATTAAATCTTAAGTATTTCTCTCTCTTTCCTCAAATAATCAAATAATTTTCTTATATTATTCTCTCCTTTTACAAACATTTTCCTGATTAAAAATACCTTTGCTGCCTCCCAAAAATTGTTCCACTTGTTGCCCAATTTGTTCTTGTCATACCTTTGTTTTATTTCAACGTAATATATCATGCTAGTATGTACTCTTCTCCTCCCTTAGTATTTTCCCTTTACCTTTATCAAATATAGAAGTAAGAGAGTATTTAAAATTAACTACTGATGAACGGAAAGCGGAGTATGAAGCAGTTGGTGGAATAAACCGTGGGAAACCAGAGGACCTGGGGAAAGCCGTCATTTTAGCTACAGCAAATCCTATATAGTATACCCCTGAGATTAAAGTCGTACTGTCTTGGTGAGATGTGAGATGCGAGCCGGTCTCATTTCTTATATAAATTCAATGGTTAATGAATGATAAAATAATATTATGGTTATTTAAGACTCTTTCAATTTAAGACACCCAATACAGTATCCCATAAAAATTCTCCCGTTGTTAGGTTGTGTGCGAAATACAATAAACTCTCTACTAAAATAGAGCTGGATTTTAGTTTAACTTACGAGCAGTTTAAAAAACAATTAAATATGGGAATTATTTGCATGTGATTTTCAGTTTTATTGCATAATGAGTTTAACATTTTCAATTCTAGTCTTATATAGTAGTTTAATATGTTTCATTTTTAGTCTTAGTTTTTTAATATTTTATTCCATTAATTGCATTCTCTTTCTTTTATATTCAACTTTGATGAATTATTGTTTACTCTGTTGTATCACTTATTTGCTTGATTAGTATACAATTTGCAATATATTGTCTTCAATAATAGCTAAATATATATTGTGTATTTTTAGTTTGTCTGTATTCCTTTTTGTATTTCTGTTTTTGTATTTAGTCAAACTTGTGTAACTAAATTGCATGTAGCTACTGTAATTGGAGCTTTGCTCTGTTGTAGCACAAATGAAGAAAATAAAATAAACAAAAATTATCAAGAAGCAGAGGAAAATTTCAACAGTTCATCGCACAGTAATACTTTTTATGTTTCTGAAAGAAGGTCATAGATAATGTCGAAATCTAGATGGAAATGGCGGGTTTCTAACATTTCCAGACAGCGGTGGGACATCCACAGCCCTAACAGTACCCAAGAACTCTTATGAGACTGCCAAAAGTCATACTCAGGTTCAACTCTTGCCCACCAGGCTACCGTTTGCTTTTTTTACGCTGAATCAATGAAAAGGAAACGGTGAAAATAACAATGCACGGCATTATGTATTCCACCTCAACATTCACGAAAATTGAAAAGAAAATCTAGGATCAAAATAGCCTGGTTCAAATAGAAATCGATCACATACCTCCCGCATGCCAACCTCGCGTGTGAATTGGAGACCTGGTTATGATTAACAAGTTTAAAGAGGAATTTACCTCAATTTAATTTAATTTAATTCAACACTGTTATTAATCTTTATTTATATAATTCGAAAAAGGGACTTAGTAGGGAGTTGATGCATTGAAAATCCGTGTAGCGACTAATTTACCTATGATCTCGATATTTGCTTCGGTAATCAAAGTGATCTCTAAAGAGAAATGTTTGAGGAATGCAAGAAATAAATTTATATGCTTATAATATAACAAATGCATTAAAAATGTTTTTTGGTTACTTCCCAGAAATGCGCACCAACAAGTTCCTACGGGCCTGCAACCGATAATTATTTGAGAACCTGTTAAAACTGTTATAATCTGTTCTATAATTTATTAACTTCGGTTATTTTTCTGAAACCACCTCATTGTAATTATATTAGCACACTACTGAAAAAATCAAAATATGCATTTCCTATATATTCCTAAGACACCAGATATTTTGATGTTTAACAAGTATAAACTCTCTCACTATGTGAACACATTACAAAGTCAGAGCGATTATCCCAGTTCAGTTTCAAATCCGACGATATTCCCAGTAGTCTTGCAAATATAACGGAATTTCAAAAATACGTATTGACCTGCTCTTAAAACATTCCACAATCTATTAAAGCCTTCTATATTCCCATATTCTAATTTTAGTTAGAATGAAATACGCAGTAAGACAATTACTTCAGTTTTCCGTCTCAGTTAACCTGAAGTAGAGAAAAGAGCATGTGCTTGTAATGTTTGTTTAATTTGTAAAATTTGTTAACGTAACACTACACATTCTTTGTGTGGTAAAACATCATAGGTTTATATTAATAAAATTTTACATTACTCTGTTAAAGACACACACAGGTACGACATTTTTTTGAAACAGAAAAATCTATTAATCCTGGACTTTGCTGTGGAGGATGGGCTTCTGGATCCAAGAGCCCGCCACAGAGGTGTCATGTGGAGTCACTCAATTGTGTAGCCCTCCCGGGGTAGATGTTCCGATATAAGGTCTTCTGACCCCATTGTTCAGAGCAGAACGATAATTGTTTCTACCATTGGAGCAATCATTATCTCTGTGCAATTATCCTACAATATTACTGCAGTTAACCAAGACTCTTTCTTTACTACTCTTGAATTACTTTAACTTCCTCAGTAAACTATTTGAAGCTATTAAAATTTATGTCTTTCCAGGCGCCGACTGTAAACACGCGGCGTCCCTTGCTCTACAAAATACTGAATTTCAAGTCCATTACTCCCAGAAAGCCAGACTTACTTGCTTTTCCTCTGTCCATCTCTCTCTGTCTGTTTGTTTCTTTCTCGACCATGTTTTGTTCGCTGTTACATTCCACTCCTCAGTTTTGCATTTAAACTTAACTTTTGTCTTCAGTTCTGAGGCGTATCAGTTCCTTTGATGAAACAGGTTCTGAACTCTTAGACATAGGTTTTGTTCAGTGTTTAAAGAGTATTTTTGCATTTATTTTTAATGATGTACCTAGGTGAACTGCTGTTTTGTAGCTTTCGAAAGTAGTCAGCCACTAATTTAATTTATTTTCATGTAATAACATTTTTTTTTTCTTTTTGCGTTCCCTTAAACCGTGTATTGAAGGATAATATATATTATATATATTATATATAATGCACAGTTCCAAATGTTAGTGTAGACCACTTGTCTCTCCCACTATACCTAGGCTGGCAGGTCATGCACTGAAGTGTCAAAAAATGGAGCCAAGGGATGGTCTATACTGGCAGCCGTTGTTCATTTCCCAGCGCAGTTACAGCAGTGCAGAAAAGGTCGAAATAGAAAAAGTGAACATTAAAGAATAGTATATAATTGGTATTCTCTTATCATTGGATTACGAGAGCTTAGAAATAACAAAAGCTTTCCATGACATTCAAACGACGTCATATTTTGTTTGTATTAGTGGTATCTATATCTGAAAATAAGGCAACATTTAAATAAAAAATTGAAAGCAGAACATACTTCGGACCTTTAGCTTCAATTAAATACCATTCTCCTTTGAGACTGTAATACCTGATGATTTAAATGCGAAGAACTCCGAACTGAAGGTGTTGATTTCTGATTGAGTTTACTCGACTTCGATCTATATTCTGTTTTTAATGTTAAAATGTGACACAGGATATAATTTGTGATCATTATTGTTCAAATTTGGAGCAGAAATTTGGAGAGAATGAACTTAAAGAACTAGTATGTGACTTTTATCACTTTCAATTTGCTCAAATTTTCGTAGTTAATAGGACCACTGAGGAAAAGTTATTTAAAAATTACATTGAGATTTAAACTTTTATGAAACTATCAAAAGGTTGAATAAAGTGTTAAATACCCATTATGTATAGGTACACGGGTATTAAAATATTGTGGTAGTATTTCTGTGTATCATATGACTGTTTCCGGGCTAATTAATAACAGATTTGCTTTGAAAAATATTAAGGGTATCTAAATGAAATTTAAAGAAAAAATTTTGGTGGAGCAGTGCATCAAAATATTGTGTAAACATTTATATAAAAACTGAAATATTTAGAAATTACTCCGATGGGTACAAAAAATATAGATCCTTTAGTTATACTTGGGCTCAAAAATCTTACAAACTGCGATTTCGGCTATATATTTTTTAGAAACTGAAACGATTATTTTACATTTAAATGTGTCTGGTTCATCTGTATTGAAAGTATAAATGGGCAACTTTTACGTGATTAATTTGTCTTGGCTCGTGCGGCTATAGCTCCTGTGCAATCATCCGTGGCAAAGGCCATACCACAAAGTGATGGATTGTCTGCCGTACTGGAGCACGATTTTGAACCCTCTGCCTCTATCTAGCCTGCTTTATAACCTAGTTGGGAAATAAACTCAATAGTGATAAAGAAGTAGTATAAAACAACGTAATTTGGTGAATGATTATTATTTTTAAAAAAGCTCTGATAGATCCGTGGCGAATCGAAGAAATACATAAGTATGCATACGTACGAGGGCTGTTCAATACAGAGTGATCACATTGTTTTTAACGTACGTTTACTTATCCTCATAATTTTGATTTTACTTCGCCAAATAGTCTCCCCTGAAAGCGATGCACTTGTCCAAGCGTTTCTGCCAGTCTTCAAAGACATGCTGGAAATTATTTTTTGAGAGATCCTTCAAAATCGCCTCCGCAGCCTTCACCACTGCTTCTGATGATGGATAATGCCTCCCACGAGAGCGTTTCTTCAAGTTAGGGAATAGAAAAAGGTCACATGGGGCTAAATCCGGACTATAGGGATGGTGAGAAATGCACTTCACGTTGATTTTTGCAAGATATTCAGCAACAACATTGGCAATATGTGGCCGCGCATTATCGTGGTGCAGCATCCAGCCAGCTTCACGGAAATGTGGTCTTTTGCGCCTGATATGGACTTGTTAATGTTTTCAGGACATCCCTGTAGTACTGTCCAGTTACTGATGTGTGTGTAAGCAGAACATGCTGATAAACCAATCCATGAATATTAAAGAATGAGATCACCATAACTTTCCCAGGTGAACTAGCCACTTTTGTTTTTTGGGGGGGATTGTGATGGAGATTTCCACAATGAGCTTTGCTCTTTGCTGTCGGGATCAAAATGAAGTAGCCAACTTTCATCAGCAGAGATTACGTTTGAAGGAAACTCCGTATCTTCCTCTAACAGCAACTTTAACTGCATGCAGACCTGCATGCGAATGTCCTTTTGTTTGGGAATCAACAGTCCTGGAACCCATCGCGCACAAACACGTCCCATGTGTAATGTTTCTGTCACCAACGTGTGGGTGGCACCCAATGACATGATCAGTATTTCAGAAAGTGATCTTAAGGTAATTCGTCGATCCCATCTCACAATGGCAGCAACAGCGTCGATGTTTTCTTCTGTAAGAGCAGTAACTGGAGCATTGGGTCTTCCATCGTTTGAAATTGATTTTCTCCCCTCTTAAGCATTTTAAACCACCTTCGAGCTGTTCTGTAGGGATGAACAGATTCTTCTTAGGACTCGTGTAACATTGTTTAGGCCTCAACTGAAGATTTTTTGAGACGAAAGCAGAATTTCAAAGCCGCATATTATTCCTTGCGTGTTACCTCCAATGCAGCGGTAGGCGATACTGAACAGGTCTGAACTTGCCTGGTTCCCACAGGCGGAAACCATGAGTACCAACAATGAAACTACTACGGCGTGTTTGTTTCACATTAAGCTAACAGGATATACTAAGAATGAATTTTAGCGCGAAAAACTATGGCCGTAAGAAAGTTATGATCCTTCTTTATTGAGCAGCACTCGTATATAACACCACGATATCATATGTGTATAAGGTCGCTCAACTGCAGCGGTTATCAGCGATATAGCACCACAGTGACCTCTTTTATCCATATCTTGAATTCCTAAAACTATTGCAAAACAATGTGCAGTGAGGAGCTATTTAACCGGTATGTATTTCACAGAAGTTTACAACTTCCCCCACCAACAAACATCAGTACTTTCCTAACTTGATGATTTAATTACTAAACCCCTTCCGCCTGATCATCAAAGTCCACCTCCTGTGGTTTTATAAGCAGCAAGAACCAGCGTTAATTGCTACAAAAAATAAGGGATATAAAATCCTGCAGCTTTTGATATATTTATTACTGCACATCTTGATTGTAATCATGTTTGACAGCTGAATTTCAGCATCTGCATGTCCTTGCTGTTTATTTCTTATTTAAGATTTAATTCTAGCAGCAACCTAGTATAACCTGCAATTTAAGAATAAATCACCAACAAGGTGTCCTATATTTACATTTATTTATTTCTTCAGCATGTGCTGAAAATGCACAGAACTATTGTATTCCACTCAAAAATTCGAGACGTCATCAGGAGTATATGATTTGAGACTTCCTTAGAAAAAGATTCAATGTATGAACGAATTATTTACTGTGCATATTCCAAAATGTTACAATTTACAACTTTATGCTACATTTATTTGGTTTTACTTTGTTGCTACCTTGTGTTACATGAGACCCTGGTCTTCTGCTCTGCTAGGTAGCTCTTAACCTCCATGACCCCTTGTTACTTAATTAGGCCCTTTTTGGGCAGTTTACGTCCTCCGACGTTAAGTCATATCGAAGGATGAATGGAATGGGTGAAATGATGCTCAAATAAGCCCAGGGTCCATAGAGCTTAGAGTTATCCGACATTCGTCTTTCAGGATAAGGGAAAATTCCGGAAAGAACATTATCCAGG
>CM060959.1:56013676-56148676 GCA_030765055.1 Mantis religiosa | reverse complement strand
CCGGACCGGTTGATGAGAACGACGTCGTGGCCCTACTCCTCAATTCAAAAACAAAAACAAAAAAACTCATTATCAGTCATTCTACTTCTGTAACACTCTAAAACAATATTCTATCGAAATGTTGATACAAACTGTTGATACAGTTCCAAAACAGGCTTACAAAAATGAGTTTTACACAAATTATTGTGAGCCTTGTAGCTTAATGCAGGGCCAATTCGCTAAATCCAGCACCTTTCACTACCTAATTAAATAATCCCGTTCTAAGAGAGTAATTAGGCATCTATTATCCTATGATAATATTTTGTCTGAGTCGCCCTTACCTCGTGTTTCACCAAGTTACTTAGCAGCTTGTTAAACACAGAGTACCAAAATTTCAGTTTAGCAGATTACAGCAACATGTCCAGCGACTGCAAATGAGAAGGGACAAATTAGAAGTTCTGCTTACATAACTCGCTACAAGGTGTATAATAGCTGTAACCATGATTAATTTTCATGAGCGTATTTAACGAAGTAGGAAGCTTAAGACTGCCAGATGTTTGAGTTCAGCTAAATGGATGTACAGTGATTAGCACGAGCTGGGACTGCAATGACCACATTTGGACAGTTTGATTGATGAGCTGCATGCACAGCGGACACATCTGCCTGGCTTCAACAAAGGCAATTTTGGGGCAGAAGAAAAGGATTAAAATGTTGATGTCTCCTGCTTGCCAAAATGTTTTGTTAGGTCTGAATGGATGAGAAAACAGGCAAAAACCAGGTGTTTATGCAACAGTTGGAATCTGTTGATAGTCTTAGCTTCAGTCTCTGAGGATTCTTTTACTTGATAACCAAGTATTGTTCTTACCTTTCGTAAAAATTACTTTAATGACAACAGTATAAGAGTGTTGGAGAGTAAATTCTAAACAGTGTTTAGTTTATCTTCCATTATATAGAGGTTGTAGAAGAAATTGCATGCTACAAAGAATTTCATACCAAAATTTCATGAGTTGGAACTTCATAATAATGATGGTGAATGTGTGTCTGTAAATAGAATAATTAAAAACTGGATAAATATCTAAGCTGGTATTATATACATTCAGATCTGCCAGAAGCAAGATCACAAATGCTAAATTTCCATTGAACATAGTTCAAAGCCTTTGAACGTTAAAACTATCTGGCTTCTTTGATTAAAGTAATATTTATTTAAAATGTTTGTATGGAAAGAAAACGAATATTTTGAATATTCCGTTAATAGCCGAAGAAGAGTGCATCCTTCTCAGTGAGTTTTGTATAACTAGTACGATTACAGACAAAATCTTGTAAACGAAAACTGTAGACCCATTATATCCGATATTTATCTCAACAAGTTCAAAAATACCTTTTGCAAGGTATTTGAAATTTCTCTCATCATCATGATAATCATTTTAAAAAATAGATATCTGGGTGATAATATGTGTCTCCTGAAATACACAAGTCAAAAATAAAACGTCCATTAAATATCAAACTAAGGTCTTATGAGGGTGCCTTGAAATGTTTCCGACATAATAATAATAATAATAATAATAATAATAATAATAATAATAATAATAATAATAATAATAATAATAATAATAATAATAATAATAATAATAATAATAATAATAATAATAATAATAATAATAATAATAATAATAATAATAATAATAATAATAATAATAATAATAATAATAATAATAATAATAATAATAATAATAATAATAATAATAATAATAATAATAATAATAATAATAATAATAATAATAATAATAATAATAATAATAATAATAATAATAATAATAATAATAATAATAATAATAATAATAATAATAATAATAATAATAATAATAATAATAATAATAATAATAATAATAATAATAATAATAATAATAATAATAATAATAATAATAATAATAATAATAATAATAATAATAATAATAATAATAATAATAATAATAATAATAATAATAATAATAATAATAATAATAATAATAATAATAATAATAATAATAATAATAATAATAATAATAATAATAATAATAATAATAATAATAATAATAATAATAATAATAATAATAATAATAATAATAATAATAATAATAATAATAATAATAATAATAATAATAATAATAATAATAATAATAATAATAATAATAATAATAATAATAATAATAATAATAATAATAATAATAATAATAATAATAATAATAATAATAATAATAGTAATAATAATAATAGTAATAATAATAATAGTAATAATAATAATAGTAATAATAATAATAGTAATAATAATAATAGTAATAGTAATAATAATAGTAATAGTAATAATAATAGTAATAATAATAATAATAGTAATAATAATAATAATAATAATAATAATAATAATAATAATAATAATAATAATAATAATAATAATAATAATAATAATAATAATAATAATAATAATAATAATAATAATAATAATAATAATAATAATAATAATAATAATAATAATAATAATAATAATAATAATAATAATAATAATAATAATAATAATAATAATAATAATAATAATAATAATAATAATAATAATAATAATAATAATAATAATAATAATAATAATAATAATAATAATAATAATAATAATAATAATAATAATAATAATAATAATAATAATAATAATAATAATAATAATAATAATAATAATAATAATAATAATAATAATAATAATAATAATAATAATAATAATAATAATAATAATAATAATAATAATAATAATAATAATAATAATAATAATAATAATAATAATAATAATAATAATAATAATAATAATAATAATAATAATAATAATAATAATAATAATAATAATAATAATAATGATAATAATAATAATGATAATAATAATAATAATAATAATAATAATAATAATAATAATAATAATAATAATAATAATAATAATAATAATAATAATAATAATAATAATAATAATGATAATAATAATGATAATAATAATGATAATAATAATGATAATAATAATGATAATGATAATAATGATAATAATAATGATAATAATAATGATAATAATAATGATAATGATAATAATGATAATAATAATGATAATGATAATAATAATGATAATGATAATAATAATGATAATGATAATAATAATGATAATGATAATAATAATGATAATGATAATAATAGTGATAGTGATAGTAATAGTAATAGTAATAGTAATAGTAATAGTAATAGTAATAATAATAATAATAATAATAATAATAATAATAATAATAATAATAATAATAATAATAATAATAATAATAATAATAATAATAATAATAATAATAATAATAATAATAATAATAATAATAATAATAATAATAATAATAATAATAATAATAATAATAATAATAATAATAATAATAATAATAATAATAATAATAATAATAATAATAATAATAATAATAATAATAATAATAATAATAATAATAATAATAATAATAATAATAATAATAATAATAATAATAATAATAATAATAATAATAATAATAATAATAATAATAATAATAATAATAATAATAATAATAATAATAATAATAATAATAATAATAATAATAATAATAATAATAATAATAATAATAATAATAATAATAATAATAATAATAATAATAATAATAATAATAATAATAATAATAATAATAATAATAATAATAATAATAATAATAATAATAATAATAATAATAATAATAATAATAATAATAATAATAATAATAATAATAATAATAATAATAATAATAATAATAATAATAATAATAATAATAATAATAATAATAATAATAATAATAATAATAATAATAATAATAATAATAATAATAATAATAATAATAATAATAATAATAATAATAATAATAATAATAATAATAATAATAATAATAATAATAATAATAATAATAATAATAATAATAATAATAATAATAATAATAATAATAATAATAATAATAATAATAATAATAATAATAATAATAATAATAATAATAATAATAATAATAATAATAATAATAATAATAATAATAATAATAATAATAATAATAATAATAATAATAATAGTAATAGTAATAATAATAATAATAATAATAGTAATAATAATAATAATAATAATAATAATAATAATAATAATAATAATAATAATAATAATAATAATAATAATAATAATAATAATAATAATAATAATAATAATAATAATAATAATAATAATAATAATAATAATAATAATAATAATAATAATAATAATAATAATAATAATAATAATAATAATAATAATAATAATAATAATAATAATAATAATAATAATAATAATAATAATAATAATAATAATAATAATAATAATAAAATATATTTCTTCATATATTTTTTCAAACATAATCTTCTTATACCTCTACACAAATCTTCCAGCGATGCTTCCAAATAGTACTCGGTGTTTCTCTCTGCATAATAATTGTTCACGAAGGTGATTACCTCTTCATTTGAGGAAAATCTCTGTCATCCGAGCACAATTTTCAGATGAAGGAACAAAAAGAAGTCACTTGGGGCTAGATCTGGTGATTAAGGCGGAGGGTCAAATAGTTCAAACCGTAATTCGTGGATTTTAGCCATTGCAACCGCTGAGGTGTGAGACAGTGCGTTGTCTTGGTGAAATAGGACTGACTTTTTCTGCAAGTTCTGCCTTCAAGTTGTCAAGTAATGATGCGTAATATGCTCCTGTATTTTTTTTTTTTTTTTTCATTTTTGAACACACTGGATTAAAATAACTCCATGACCATCACAAAAAACAGTCGCCATCGTTTTCCCAGCCGAAAAAGAACAGTTTTTGCTTCTTTTGGGGCCTATTCCCCTTTTGCAGTCCACTGTGTAGACTATATTTTTGTGTTCGGGCATATAATGGTGTATCCAATTTCATCTACAGTAATTAATCTACGCCAAAAATTTAGTTTATTGCGTCTAACAGCTTTCTCATGTCTAAATGTTGATATAATGTGTGACAAACACGTTCTTTTGACATGTTCATAGCCTCTGCTATCTTTCTCACTTTAATTCGGCGATCGTCTAGTACCGTTTGGTGAACGATGGCGATGTTTTCTACTGAAGTTGCAGTTTGGGACGTCCCAAACGTTCATCGTCTCCCAAGCTCTTACGGCCAAGTTTAAATTTATTTGCCCAAAATTTCACATTGGCATATGATGTTGCAGATGTGATGTCCCATACACTGAATCCAACTCATCTTTGATTTGCGTAGGCGTATTGCCTTTCAAACATAAATATTTAATGTCAGCTTGACACTCGATTTTGTCCATTTACTTAAACACACTCACAACAACTCACTCAAATGACTGTTACATAATAACTGGCATCCAAATTGCTGAAACTTTGGCAAGTAACTGTCAGCAGATGAACAAGGAGATTCACTAGCTTTTATTTACGCGTGCCGCCATTTTCATGTTGAGGGCGGAAACTTTCCAGGCCACCCCCGTACTACGGGAATAGTTTATGATTAACCTTCATTTTGGGTGTGCTTTTATGACTTGTAATCCCGTGACATGAGGATTCGGTAAAGCACATCAATTTTTGTTGGCCATTTCCAAGGGGCATTTCAAGTTATATGTTTGAATTATCAAATGCGTATAGTTCTTTTTTGAAGTGATAAGTCATTCTTCCTTAAATTAATTGCGAGTCGATTAATGACACTAAACAACGCTTACTTCTAAATTTTCCCGGAACTAGTTTCAGAGGCCTTCCCTCTATCTTCAGCCGGACATCGACTGGTTCTCATTGGTGTAGCTGGCAATATTTTGTCATCGGTCTCCTCTGGTGGCAGTTCAAGGAACTTGCTGAACAAATCTTTCTAGGGGGTGTCGAAGTGGAATACTTTGTTCCTATTTTTTGAAATAAAGATTTGTTCCCATGTGGACAGTTCTTCTTTTCCTGTTGTATGTTTTAGTAATTTTGGTTCTGGATTTATGTTGTGGTTTTTTTTCCAAAAATGCGTGTTTTTCTAATTGTTTGTATTTTATGTTCCTAAAGCGTTCCTTTGCTCTTGTTTCTAAATTTCTTTTGGTTTTTCCAATATAAATTTGACTACAGTCACAGCATTCAATTTGATATATACCAGATTTTTTGTTAGATGGAATGGCATCTTTGATGTTTGAGCAAATTAGGGTTTTTAAGGAGAAATGGTTGACTGGTGCTAGTTGAATGTTTTGTTTTTTGAAGACTTTTTTTAATTTATCAAAGGCCCATGGATGGTAAGTGAATTTTTTGAAGATTTATATTGGAAAAACCAAAAGAAATTTAGAAACAAGAGCAAAGGAACACTTTAGGAACATAAAATACAAACAATTAGAAAAATCAGCAGTTGCCACGCATTTTTGGAAAAAAACCACAACATAAATCCAGAACCAAAATTACTAAAACATACAACAGGAAAAGAAGAACTGTCCACATGGGAACAAATCTTTATTTCAAAAAATAGGAACAAAGTATTTAATTTCGACATCCCCCAGAAAGATTTGTTCAGCAAGTTCCTCGAACCGCCACCAGAGGAGACCGATGACAAAATATTGCCAGCTACACCAATGAGAACCAGTCGATGTCCGGCTGAAGATAGAGTTAAGGCCTCTGAAACTAGTTCCGGGAAAAGTTAGAAGTAAGTGTTGTTTAGTGTCAATAATCGACTCCCAATTAATTTAATTTATACAACAAGACTGTTTTCAAAACTTCCATGAAAGGATTCATTCTTCCTTTCTTCTTGTGGTCATAAAGAGACCTGAAAGTTCGAAGGCATCAAGTGCTACATACATTTTGAAAACAACATTTGTCAATATATACCTTCAGTAAGATGCTCAGAAAATTACTTTGTAAAAACAATTTATAAAATTCAATAGGGAAGGTCCAATAAATAAATCCATAAACTTTGTTGGTGTGCTCTCACTGCCATTTCATAATCATGCCAAATAACAGAGTAAACTTCTTCCCTTTTCTTCACTCGAGTTGACACTCCCAGTTTGGCAGTCAGGTTTGAGTTCACAATTATGTATGGGTGTGATTGAACCCAATTTATCCAAACGTTTTTATTTCTCTATTAATTATATTGCATAATAATTATCCGTTTCCTTATTTAAATTTTAAATCTAAAGCAACATTATACTTAGTTCTGAAGAAAGAGGATCGCCTTCAAATGATACTAACTGAAGAAGATATATTAAAATACGTCCAGCATATTAGTGTTACAAATTTGATGAAACCTTCGCAGCAGTTTATTTAATAGATCTTCGTTAGCTGTAAACCAGTCTCCGCCCTTCTTTGTAATTTCTTTAATATTTGCCCAATTAATTTTTGACACTGAAATATGAAATGATTAACTATTTATTCAGCATGTAGAATTATGCAAAATTATGTACATAGGAATTCTGTGTTTTTTTCCTTCATGGCTGTTTGCCATTGGTTTAAGAGAATTCTATTTGTCCGATTTCCTTCTTACTTATAAGATGATATACTTGGAAGTAAGCAAATTTCTTCCAGTTCTTACATTTTTCTTTAAATTTAACTAACGCCCTCCAGCATAAGTCTGTTGGAAAATGAACGAAATGGGTGAATGAAATGAGCTCATGATCCATAAATATTCATCTTTCAGGGCATCTAAGGTAAATCGCCGGAAGAAATCTTATTCATATAACTCATTCCGAGCGAGAATGGAACTTACTACCATCTGCAAAGTGTACCAAATAATTCTAACTACTAATTCTGACTGATTCATGCATTTGAAGCAAATGCAAAAGGCAATAACAACTTGTGCGTTCCACATTCTAAGGAAAAAAAAAAAAAAAAGAAAAACCCTTATAAAACGGTACGTAGATATTTGCGAGTCAGTTTGTGTATATACGCAAACAATATAACCCAAAAACGAAAAGTCATTTGATTTGTTATTCAGCTTAGCAATTAACCAAAACTGCACTGAATATTTTTAATGAACTTTTTCCTCCGAAACCAATCTTGGCATTTAAAGGTTTTCGATAAGCTTTTTACTCAATAATGGCTAACGAATTAAATCAAACTTCTAAACATTTTCATGCCAAATGAAATTATCTATAGTTTTCTAGTAATAGCCTTTGAAGTCCTCCTCCTTCTGCATGACTTTGGCATGATGTGAGGAGTAAAATATGACCTTAGTGCGCAAAAAATGACCATGGCCCTAAAACTAACAGCTTAGTCAAATACAATTTTACAAGAAGGAATAATTTTTAATTATTTTATTTTATTAGTTTGTATTTTCGTATACTTTACTTTTTTAAATGAAGAAGTCGTCTCCCTTTCACCCTTCCAACCTTCCCCCCTTTCTCCCCCTGTTTCCTCCCTTCTATCCTTGCTTCCTCCCTTCCTTCTTACCTCCCTCCCTCCGTCCCCCCTTTCTTCCTCCCTTTGTTTCTTCCTCCCTCTCTTCCTTCTTTCCTCCCTTCTTCACTTTCACTCATTTTTCATTTCTCTCTTTCTGTATTACTCTCTTTCTCTCCTTCTTTCTTTCCTAACTTATTTCTTTCTTTTTCTTTCTTTCTTTCTCTAATTCTTTCTCTTTATCTGTGTTTCTTTCTTTCTCCGTCCCCCTTTCTCTCTGTCTCCCTTTCTCTCTTTCTTTCTCTCGTTTTTGTCTCTTTTCTTTTTCCTTATTTTTCTTTCTTATTCTTTCTTTCTCTTTCCCTGTCCCCATCTCTCCCTCTCTCCCTCCCTCCCTCCCTCTCCCTCTCTTCCTCTCCCACCCTCCCTCCCTCTCTCCCTCACTCCCTCCCTCCCTTCCTCCCTTTCTCCCTTCCTTCCTTTCCTTCCTTTCCTCCTGTCTTCCTTTCTTCCTTTCTTTCTTCTATTCTTCCTTTCTTTCTTTCTTCCATTCTTTCTCTCTTTTTCTCTTTCTTTCTCTCCGTCTCTCTTTCTCCCTTTGTTTCTTTCTTTCTCTCTGTCTCTTTTTCTTTGTCTCTGTCTCTTTCTCTCCTTCTTTCTGTATCTTTTTTTCTTTCTTCCTTCCTCCCTTTCTTTCTTTCTTTCCTCCTTTGTCCTAATTTCTCCCTTCTTGATTCTGTTTCCTTTCTCCTGACTAAGCAATGGGAATGAATTATCATAGTCTTTTTATACTGACGAGTATTAAATGATTAGTCAATCGTCTTAGCCGCTGGTGTTGTTCTAGTTCCATAGTGCCTTGATGAGAAAGCACAATATAAGTCATTCGATTAAAACAAAGCAGATAAAAATGTACTTTAGAATAGGAGTTTGTTCAACAGTAAGTGCATGAAGGCATATGAGTGTAACACACTAATTTTGTTTCTGAAATTTAACCTAAACGTTCGTTACCTGTTGTAGGTATTACTCTTGTACTTGCATACACAATCTTTAAATCACAATTATTGTTGTAATGTATATTATTAGCAAGTTTTCTATTCCATAAATCATATTTACAAGCATTTACATGTGCTTGTAAATTTATTACCATTATTATTTGCCGATGATGTTTCGTTATTTAATAGCATGAATATTAGGGTGAATAAGGAATCACAGTATTCACCTGCAAATTTAGTGCACAATTCTTAAATGAAAATATCCATTACATTTATTACTGCTATTGCAATGTATTAGGCTGTTAAAAGTTAATAAAATAATATAGACACATTCTTATGAATTATTACTGTTCACAAAAGTTATCACCAGCCGCTTTGTTGTTTTATTTTTTTCAGGAATAGATCAGTTTGTAAGACACCTTAACCTAGTTTTTATGCACACTATTTATGCTGTAATGGTAAATAAATTCATTGATTTTCTCCAGAACGCCTTGGAGTTCTTCACATTATATATTAGCTAAGGAGAATATTTCAACTCTATAGTCCCGCTGAGTTGGCATATGAACTTCTTGGTCTTCAGAGCGAGAAACAAGAATTGCACTAATGAACCGGGAGGTAAGGAAACAAATTATAAAATGAAATGGTTTTTTTGCGAGCTTTCAGCCGGTATTTCGTCACGCCCCAGGCTCCGTAGGGGCTCCTCCTGCCCTCATTATGTCCTACTGGAATTAATTTTGCTCTTTATTCTGTAAGTTTAGTGGATACCGGGAGCGGTTGCGCCTCCAGCACTAAATAACAACGAAACCCTCGTCAATTTACGTGATTATCGTCAAAGAAATAACAAAAACCGGGGCAAGTTTCTCTCAGCATCCAGTGAAATATTAACGGCAACTGGATACATCTTGCGGCGCTTTTATGCCACGTGTAAGTTTTCGTAGCTGTGGGAATGAGTTTGAGAATGAAAGTGGCTGAATTTGACAAATTGTTTAATAGAACGAAATTTAATGCAATCATCTGTTTTGAGTGCCATCGGCGACGCTTGGTTCAATTTGCATTCATTCTTATTGCCACTGCAAGCAGGTCATCGACTTTTCCCCTCATAGCTATGGCATTTAAAATTTTATTCCTTAACTGTGTACTTAATCTTCTTTTTTAAAGACATATTAAAAGTGAGATCCAGTTACTCTTATAAAATATGGTTAATTTTTTAAATATCTTCGCAGCTAGAGAGGTCATAACATGGTTGCCCTAAACATAGCATCGATAGCATGCTTTCATAAGACATAACCGACTTTCAGCTACCCTTAATAGTTTTGCTAGTTCACTTCCTTGTACATTAAAGCGACTAATCTCCAACAATCATGTCTGTGTCTGGCGTTTTTGGCAGATATTTTAATAGCAATTATTCAAAGTGAATTCATCTATTTGCATATGTAAGTAATGATAAATTCTTTAAAGAAATGCCATTATCCATCACTATCCTTACAAATAATTTATAAGTTAGTCTTTTACAATCACATTTCAAATCTCCTTCACAGTACAATAAAACCCCGATAACCCGGACATCTATCAACCGGACCAGTTGAAACAAAATGTTGGCTAGCTTAGTGAATGAAAACTTGTTTTACATACTGCTACTCTAAGTAGGCACATTACTCGAATTCTCTTGCTAGCGGGCGAATTCGTTGCACTCACCTCACTGGCATGGAACCAGATTGGAAGAGAAGCTTTGTTAAAGTTGTGGATTGGTGAGTGTGACTTGCCAGAAAACAGGATTGAGGAACAAGAAAAAATAAGCGTGGAAGAAGATTTCATAAACACTTTTACAAATATCGATGGTTGTTCCGATGTTTATGAAGACACTGGAAATTGGTTGCAAATCGACAATGACGGAGGTTATAAACCGATTCCAGAGGAAGGCATTATTACATCATGCAGTATTATTGGGATTTAAAAAGAAGAATATTCAGATTCAGTGTTGATGAACCAACTGTAGTTATGACCCATGCCCAAACAGTAGCAAAAATAGAGAATTTGATGCCTTTACTTCTATATTCAGTCAAAGCACTGCCAAATGGACTTTCATTGTTAAAACGTATGCAAGATGGCGCTTGCTCATAAGCGATACGGTAAACTGCGACAGCAGAGGCTCACTGCGCCTTCTTACTACCGACTATTTTATATATTATGTACTACATGCTAAGCGAGAAAGCGTATCGGAAAAAATTCGCAACATAGAGATGTTTACCTCAGCTTAACGCACATACACGGCGAGTCTAGTATATGTGTAGTCTGTTCAGATATAATCATGTCTTCTGCACAGAAATGTGTCATACACGGGCAGGCACGAGAGAACATATATAGACACACGCAGCTTTCAATCGTTCTATTTGTGTTTCGTAACTTACTGTGCATCAACTTACTAATATTTCACTCTTCTAATCGACCAGATAAGACCCGATATGGAAAGTTCACAGCGCTGGTCATCTGAAGGTCGATTCGCCTCAACGCTCTGTCGAGTAATACAGTGCAAACTGTTGTTATTTTACGTCCTCCAACGTTAAGTGATATCGAACGATGAATGGAATGGGCGAAATAATGCTCAAATGAGCCCAGGGTCATTAGAGCTTAGAATTGGCAGACATTCGTCTTTCAGGATAAAGGAAACCCCGGAAAAAACCTTATCTAGGTAACTCACCCTGACCGAGATTCAAACTGGGCACATCTTGAACGTGAGGTAGACACTCTACCGCCATGCTACCGAGGCGGGCTACAGTGCAAATGCACAGATTATTACACCAGAAACAGTGTACTTACTTTCAGGTAAAAGTGTGCGGATAGTAATTTCTAAACTCTATTAAAAATATTTTGGTGATGTACGTGCACTGCTATCGCTTTTCCGTCATTCACCGGATAACCCGGATTTTTGTTAACTCAGATCGGCCCTGGTCCCAGTTTATCCGGCTAATTTACTGTGTTTTCAATTGATAAATCTCCACCTCCTATTAAATATTTATACACCTACATCTTCAAGTAAATGAACAACAAACAATTTTTAACTATTGATCACTAGGTTGCTTTATATAAGCTGTTTCAGAAGTACACCTATTAAATATAAGTGATTATAAAAGGGCTTTATGGGAACAATCGAGATAGGAGCATATGGTCTCAAATCACACGATTTTGTGCAATAAGCCAAAGTAAATTTTGGCCAGTACGCCACTGACACCATCTGAATGCTATATTCACTAATTTGTTACATTGCCATATACCTACATGTTTGGCACAGTGGTGAAGTAGCGAGTTCTCAAACCAATGAGAGTATTCCAATTAAATTTAGACGATATTTGGTTAGTAATCATTTCCAAGTTGAACAACGTACACAATATGAAAAAGAACACAGCCGATTACGCGGCAGACTACTTTCGTTATGAATAATTCCTTAAAAAGAATAAGAAATTGTAGGTTTCCAAATAATTGATTTAGAAATAGCAACAATGAGGAGTTTATCGTATCGAAATGACAGTACTAGATTGTACTAAACTCATATTTTTGTCACTAAAACTATTAGCACACCGCTAACATATAATTAATTTTACCTTTACTCATGTTCAGAGTCAACAGAACTGGACCTAAGAGATTAACATAGCGCTTATCTTCACTTAAGCCTCCGTTAAACACATTGCCTCGTAATTTCTCAGCGGACTATCACCTCAACGCTACTGGTAGGCTGAAGATCAGCCTTAGCGAGTTTGCTGCATGTCCTTTCTCAATAGGGGCTTTCCGCAGAAAGGAATTTTGAAGCAACAGATATATTAGGATATCATGTTTTGTTTGGAATGTAAAAGAAACTAGCGAAAAAAACATGTTGATTTTTAGCGGCTGTTTTCAGGATGCAGGACCCTTTGCACTCTAACGGGGGAGGTTCATAAACATTATAATTACTTGTGAGAGGTGTTCATAAATCTTTATAATGGTTGGTGAATAGAAACATTTGGACATTAAGCATCCTTCAAACAGAAATTAATCGAAGTGAGAATTATATTTTTCCTTGAAATGCCCCTGTGTTATCTGTGATACCTGCAACCGATGAGCTGAACCTGATATCACATAAAGAGGTGTACTCCGAGGTCATAATTCCCAGGAGACGTAATCAGAGCGCTTTGATGTACTGATAAGCTGGCGTAAAATGTTGCTACCGGGAACCATTTTTTCGACTTACTTAAATACTCTTTTATTTATTCCGAGGCTCAAGGCACAATGGTTCTGCAAGCAATTGGAACTGGAATGCACTAGGCATACGCAAACAAAAGCTCACGAAGCTGGGCTAAACGCCAGAACACCAGGATACGCCTTTCTCCTGCTCCTAAAGTCAGGCAGCGGAGGTGGCAACGGTCGGGTTATGTGCGAGTTTTTCTGGTTTCTTATAGTTTCTAAGTTACCTATAAAAATACAAGGATTTAGATGATTTGATATACTATTCATGAAAGAGTTAACCCTATTTCGTTTTTGTCTGAAATCTACACAGGAATATACTTCTAATCCGGTCCTTTATTACACAAAATAGATATAACCTTTTTCATGAAATAAGATGCTTTCATTTGCAAATCACTTTCTGTTTAGGTGCAGTGACTGAGTTCAAATATGAAAATGTACGCTAATTTTTATTTCTACGTTGTACTATTCTCTCTCTCTCTCTCTACTCACACACTCTCTTACATGGACAAACAAAAAAATTCATACGCCCGCCTCAGTAGCATGGTGGTAGCGTGTCTGTCTCACGTTAGAAAGGTCTTCAGTCCAAATCTCGGTCAGGTTGAGATACCTGGATAAGATTTTTTGGGGTTTTCCGTTATCCTGAAAGACGAATGTCGGGTAACCCTAAGCTCTGTTGACCCTGAACTCAATTGAGCATCATTTCACCCGTTCCATTCATCGTTCGATATGTCTTAACCTTGGAGGACGTAAATTACACACAAAAAACAGATACTAACAGGTGACATGACAGGTGAACACGTGACATGAAATGGGTGGCCTACAAAATAGTCGCATATGGTGTCTGATTCATACTTTATACCAATTTCTTGTATTAATACATTAGTTAAATAATTTTCTCTCGGCGAAGACTTTTATCATTTTACTTTTTCTATCTTGCTGTTGTAGAGGAATCCTGCTTGTCATATAAGGATATCACTTAGAAATGACTTTATATAAAAGGAAACAAAAGCTGTCCATTTCTGTACTTGCACATATATGTGGATCAGTTTCTGTACTAAGAAAAATAAAGTCGGTTTAACTATCAGAATTGATATTAAGTTCAGAAGCTTTCAAGGCTGAAATATGAATTTTTTCAGGGTAATTCCAGACCCTATGTTTTCCATTATGTGTAATAATGTTTGTTGTGTTTAATTCTATCAAACTATGGCTCTAAAACCTATTAGTACAATATAAATGATTAGGATAATGGCAGTAACAAATAAAATATCCATATGTATATATTTATATTTTCTGAAAATAGCTTGTGAAGTCTTCTTTATTTTGAATGTGGTTTAAATAAACAGTGGTCTGTCAGGGAGACAAAATCTTCTAAACAGATAATTGCAGATCTCATTAAGGATTACAGTTTATGCCATATTTTTATTTAACTTTAGATTCTTATATTTAAATCAAAACACCTAAATGTTTGATGGAAGTTTGCTTCTATAAACAACAAGATAGAAGGAGAACATAGCAGATAAATTAGCTTTCAAATTTATCTAATGGAAAAAAAAAACTTTAATGTGTAAAACGTGATATATGTTATTTCATCTACCCTTACAACAATGTGTCTTAGGCTCTATTTGCCCAATAGCACAAAAAGTGTGAAAAAGACACAACGTAATATTTAAACCCTAAAGTTACCATAAAAACAAAGCACAGTTAATATAAATACATGGAAAACACTATGCGAAAGCACTACCCATAAACAGAAATGCCAGAGTATTATATGATTTTTGGTTTAGCGCAGCAAGGTGACTTCAAGATTGTCACATAAGGGCTCCCTTGCAGTTTATTGCATAACGTATGATTGTAAGGAAATAATGGTAGTTCATGTAACGTCAATATAACCTTGTTTACTCTCAGTAACCAACATTTACAAAGATACTAACAAAACACAAGAAACTCCAAACAAAGGAAAGTCAAACAACTTTGACTGTATTGTGATATTCCATGATTGAAGTTAGAGAAATGAGGTATTTTATGAACTCGCCTTTCCTAATTCCTGTTACGTCAAATCGTAGTTAGTTATTATGCTTAAGTTGACAATTTTTGGTGTGTTACAATTACCGCTGTAAATGATATAGATGTTCTCCCAAGAATTCGTAAGTATTACACAAAATTAAATAATTAATTGTGTTACATGAATTGGAATTTCACATATTATATATAAAGATATTCGTGGCCAATTTTTACTTCAGCAATTACGTCACCTAACCAACCCTGTAGCCGCAAACTAAACTCGGTTGTCAATTTTTTTCTACAGGTTTATTGTTGCTGCAATTTTGGCAGACAGAAAATGCAGGTGTGCTGACATCCATCATTCTCTTTGAAGACTTAATATAATTATAATTACTTCAAACATCACTAACGATTTTTAAATATCCCCTCAACTGAGATGCAGTACATTGACTTTCACACTACCGTAACATTAACCAACTTGCTCGTTTTTTGATTACCAATCTTGGCCTGTCCACATCCTTCACATTACAACTTTTATTTATGTGGCTCAATGTCCCGAGGCCGGAATGCATAAACTTATTATAATTTTAAATATACCACTTACATCTTGTCGATGTTTATCTCAGAGCTGTGATTTCAGGAAGTGTTGAAAATGTGTAACACTTTTCACTGCATTAAGTGAAATTTAGACCAACCCGAGGTTGCTTACAAGCGGCTAAATGCAGGCGAAAAGAAAAATACATGTTTTATTTAAAATTTGAAGCAATTATCGTTTCATTAATTTTAATGTCACGTTGAACAATTTGGTGTCTTCAGGTTTCTCGATAAAATGTATGTAAACTAAATTACTCAAAGATGGTTTCAAAGATTTCAAATTGGTTTGCCTAAGGTGCAGAGTGCTACAAGAAGCGCATTGCTGTTGACATCAAGGTTTTCACTCTTTGGATGGTAGTGTTGAAAAAAACCAATTTGTGTATGAAAATCATCGTATCTGTTTAAGGGCCTGTATTACGATCTCCGGTTACTAGCCGAGGTTTGTTACCTATCAGTTATCGATAACTATTGGTTAGGTTCAGTGCCTCGTATTCCGAACTCTATTTACCTGTAGATTTGTTACCCTATGCATTATGGTGGAATGTGAACTGTTGGCAATATTTTCCACTAGGATTTTACCTTGTTTGCAACGCTATCTTGTGTTTAGAACGTATAATTAGCTGGAAAACCAAACACATGTAGTAGTCAGGCATTTTGTTTTAACTTTTTATTAGCTATTTTTTGTATATTTCCATTAATAGTTAATTCGTAATAAGGTCTAGCATAGTTCGTTTACAGTTTAGATTTCTCCATAGCGTTAGATTCTTTTTCATAGCGTTAGGTTAGTGTTATAGGTTATGTAGGTTACGTTAGGTTAGTGTTATTACAGATTAGGTGAGATATATGGAGAATATATGGAATGCCTTGTTAATTTATGAATACCAAGAGACTTCCAGTCAAAAAAAATTAAAATAAGGTCACATAACTGTTACTAATTCTGATAATATTATTGCACAAATATAATTTGGCTAAAATCATTTGATTAGTAGTTTATCCTCATGAAAAAATCACCTCTTCTTATTTAAATTATCATTTCACAGAGGTATATACAAAGAGGGAAGGTCCACCAAATAAAAGTCATCCATGAATAAAAGCAAGGTTA
The DNA here is from genome assembly GCA_030765055.1 of Mantis religiosa. NCBI lineage: Eukaryota > Metazoa > Arthropoda > Insecta > Mantodea > Mantidae > Mantis > Mantis religiosa. The sequence continues at coordinate 56,131,411 of CM060959.1, read as the reverse complement.
TAAAATATGCATTCTGGGACCAGTAACTTGGTACCTGATTTTTTAAGCATAATATATTTGGCTAGTTATGAAGCTATAACTATCCTTTTCTTTTAAGGAAATAGGTTGTAGGAAAGTTACGTTTCTTCTTGGCACTTCATAATCAAATGCCAAATTTCAGTCACAGCATTGTGCCCTTGATTGAAACACATGATTGAACAAATAAATGGCTTCATTTAAATACCACAGGATACAAGATGGGAAGGTTTTAATATTTCTTTACGAGTGCAATTCGCAGCAAATATATTTATGTATGTACTGCATTTGCACCATGTAAAGTAGGTACGGCAAGAATCATAAGTAATACTTCAACTTGCATTCACACAGCGCCCACACTGCATAAATAGCAATATAATTAGCAAATGGTATCCACTAAGGCACATTGTAGGACAAAACCAATATGGTTTTGTACATGTAATTAGCTAAATTACATGTGTGAACAGCGTTTACAATAAAGGTTTGGACATCGATACAACTTGCATAACCTAAAAAATTTGTATTATTCACTGATTGATTTACAGTTTGTTACTTTCCTCTGGTAATTCTTTACCAAAACGCAAATTAAACATTGCACCCACTTTTAGCAAAATCGAATGTTTTACTTCAGCATGTGTCTGAACTTTTATACCTACCCACCTACATATATGCCATTGCGTGTACTTTCCGGTATAGGTTTAACATACTTTGTTTGTTACATTTATGTTCGTTAAAACATGTTGAAATATGGTCGCATGAAATATTGCATTGCTTGCAACAAGTCACTGACACCATGGGACACTAGAAATTATCATTCCATAACCTATTAGTTACCTAATACTCATGTCGTTTATTTAATTTCATTTTCAACGTGTCACATATGTATGTATGAAATTATCTTTCCGCATTCTAATTCTTTTAGCTCTTCTTATACTAAATAAATACTGTGACAGCATTTCATCCTTAGAATTGCTGTCGACATTCAATCTGGCCTGGAAGTACGCCATTTTCTTTCTTGTGTGTGAAGGTAAACTCCAAGTTACCTCAATAACCGCTACTCGAGGTGAGGGTAGGTTTACCTCCAGAAATAAGTCTCAGCTGGCCCTTAACCAAAGGTCGTGATACCGACATCTGCGTGTAACTCCAAGTTAACGGTTAACCAACACCTTAACCGGAGATCGTAATACAGGCACTTAATCAATTATTCACGAGAAAAGCTGTTAACTTTCAGAACAAATGAAGTTAACTTTCAAAAGACATAGGCAATATTACGTTCCCATATTCTATCCTCTGCCGTTTGTTAGTGACTATAGAAGTGATTCATATGAAACTTTATTTTTCTGTGTATTTTATTTTAATCAGACACGACTTGCACAGTTAACTACATTCCGCTTTCGTTATACGAGTATATAAAATGCAAACAGCGATAGATAAATGTTCAAACAACTGAACCTGTTTGCCAACGTTAAAAGCCTATATTGCTTCCGTACATTCATGACACACAACTAAATATCGACAGGAAGTTAAAAAGATAAAAGGTATTTGTACAAATCGAATTATTAACGTAGATGTTCTTGGATATGACTTGCATGCAGAAGTGTAAAATTTATTTGAAATATACCGTGAGATTTAAAAAAATATCTAGGAAAGTGTGTGTGCATGTGTGTGGCTGGGTGGGGGGAGGGTCTCTTTCTTATGTGCGCGCAGCAAACCTCATTTATCCCTTAATATCGAAGGGAAGAGAACTTCATAGCTATTCACGAAACAAAGACATAAAGGTTTCCATCATGTAAAAGTGTTTAAAACATACTCAATTTTTTCTCCGGCAAGCAAGTCACGTGAAAAGACGATTAGATGTCAACGTTTCGGGAGCGTTTATCTCTGTCATCATCAGGATATTTATTAAATGTTATAACCACAAATAAAACACTGGATTTAACACAAATATAAACAAAGACAAAACACTATCAAAATTCGCATTACTGAACAAACGACAGTTTCCAGTAAATTAAATGCCAGGTCAGCAGATGGCGTGAGCATAGAAAATTAATTGGGTCAAAGAAACGTAACTACTTAACTTGATTATCAAGCTGTACTGATCTTTGCTACTTAAATCGACGGAATTCCATTTTTAAGGCCGGTTTTCAAGAGGAGCTGAACTAAAATCCAACTTCATGAGTAAGGGTGCTCCTTTCAGTGGAAATGGCCAAAACCTCCTTAATTCTCCGCTCCCAGTAACCGTTGCATATTTCCAAGATGGTCGTCTCCCGAAAGTTGGCTCTACGGTCGTTATCAAAACAATGTTCTGCCAGCCCAGACTTCTCAGGTTGCATTAAACGAATGCTCAGTTCATGTTCGATTATTCTAGTAGCGTTGTTCCTTCCGGTTTGTCCAATATACGGTGTCCCACTATATAAAAATGGAAATCCGTCGACTCCAAATTACTTATCGCTCCATATATTACTCAAAATTTACCGTCCCCACCGTAATAATCACTGTTCTTCTCTGGTTGTCAACACCCAGATTTATGAACCATAAATTGTTATTGGTCTCAGTATAGTCGTATATATTTTAATTTTAGAATTCCTACTGATGTTACTTGATTTAAACATATTCTGCAAGGCATAGAAACATCTCCTATCACTTGCTGTTCTTTCTTGAATTTCCACTGATGTTCTATTGTCTACTGTTACTATAGATCCCAAGTATTTAACTATAATATAGGAAATACATTTTACATAAATGCGTATTTTGTATGGAAATTCGTGTTCATGTACTGCTATGCAAGCCACGAGGGCTGTTCAATAAAGAATGATCACAATTCTTTTATTTTTTTATTTTTGATAACGCACCTTTACTCATCCTCATAAGTTTGATGATCCTTATCCAAATAGTCTCCCATGAGTACGATGCACTTGTCCCAGAGTTTCTGCCAGTTTTCAAAGACATGCTGGAAACCATTTTTGAGAGATCCTTCAAAATCGCCTCCGCAGCCTTCACCACTGCTTCTGATGAATGATAATGCCTCCCATGAAGGCGTTTCTTCAAGTTAGGGAATAGAAAAAGGTCACATGGGACTAAAGCTGGAGTATAGAAAGGATGAGAGATGCATTTCACGTTGATTTTTCAAGATATTCAGCAACAACATTAGCAATACGCGGCCGCGCATTATCGTGGTACAGCATCCAGCCTGCTTCACGGAAATGTGGTCTTTTGCACCTGATATGGACTTGCAATGTTTTCAGGACAATCCCTGTAGTATTGTTGAGTTACTGATGTGTGTGCAGGTACTACATGCTGATAAACAATTCCATGAATATCACAGAATGAGATGACCATAAGCTTCCCAGCAGAAGCAATCACTTTTGTTTTTGGGGGTTGGTGATGAAGGAGATTTCCACACTGAGCTTTTCTGTTTGCTCTCAGGATTAAAATGATGTTGCCAAGTTTCATCAGCAGTGATTATGTTTGAAAGATACTCCGGATCTTCCTCTTACATCAAATTTATCTGTTTATTACCTCAGTTGCAGCGGTAGGCGATACTGAACATGTCTGAACTTGCCTAGTTCTCACAGGCGGGAACCAAGAGTACCAACAATGAAACTACCACGACGTGTTTTTTTCACATAAAGCTAACAGAATATAATGAGATTGAATTTTAGTGCGAAAAATTATGACCGTAAAAAATTATGATCATTCTTTACGGAACAGCCCATTTGGTATTTAGCATTTAAAGATGTTTATATTTTTAACCAACCCTGAATATAAGATTTTAAATGTATCATCTATAAACTTCTGCTTACTTTCTTAATATATAAAAGTTATTCCTGGGTAGAGTCATAATAAAACTAGCTTTTTGAAACCAGAGTTAATTATGAGGATTTATTCAAGGTGATATTTGGTTCGTTGTAGAATAATTTTAGAACGAATCTTACAAGCTTAGTCGAAATATGTTCTTGGACTTTTATAAAAATATTAATTTCTGTTTAGGTATTATATTTATTTTTTTTATAGAAGATAACTGCTCGTGGAAGTGTTTAAAATTATGCATGAAAACACAAGAAGACAAAACAGCAGTCCTAAATTTTGGTGCAATTTTCATAGGTACGCCGGCGCACAAAAACATAAAATTGATCTCCATACATAAGCTCTTGTTGGTTTCTTTTGGATTCAGTTCACTCTTTCAAAACTTTCGAGCACTTATTGCCCCAGGTATAACAACGTCTTTGCAAGCCCTTCACGTTAAAATTAATGGCTTTATAGACACAGACAAAGTGGTCTGGCTAACAAACTTCATCCGAATGAAATGAAAGAGGTATAATTATACCAATCTTTAAGGACATGCGCAGTGGGAACAAAAAATAGAGCGGGAAAGTACACAAACTGCAATAATCGAACCAGATTAGACGTGGATATGCTAACAAATTAAGAAACAGCATCACAGAATCAACAATCCAATTATCTTCACGAACGGCGTCACACATATTAACAGAACAGCAGATCTAAGGAGAGATTGTTACCAGAATATACTCCAAAAAGAAGATGGGGTGCCTTAACAGCTAGAGAGCCTACTTTATTTCTGGAGACTTTCGTTTATTTTGCAATTGAAGCACTCAAATTCAGAAGTTGTTAATTTAGTTTCTTTGACAAATCCTGTTAAGCACACGATAAGGACTCTGAATACCAGTTCTGTAATAGTACTACAGTTTTTGTGGATGAGAAGATCTTAGGTAGAACATATTATGACCCTGGCATGTTGAATGGGCATCATTTTTGGAATTAAAAGCTTTTACGTCAGCCTTTTTGAGTTAGATGTTGTTAAGTCAAGTAGTTGCCGTATTGGCCGTTTGATGGTGCAACTACACTGTGCCACCCAAGCTATTTGATATCAGCTGTTGATAAAAATTTTAGATTACATTTTTAGACATTCCTCAAGTGCACTTTCAGAAAGTTTATCTGCACTTGCCAATACAAGGGCACTCTTTCATGCCTACTGACATAATTTTTGGAAGTATTAAAAAGAAGAAACGATCGATGGATAAAGTCTTAGTCCCTTCCACATGGGTGAAACTGATCAAAGATTCACTACAGAAGAAGCCCATTGTTGTTGTCCATGTCAAACGTTCACTGACCGATAACGGGGAACTTCATAGCACTCCAGTTGTTGAAGGTTTTGACTTCAAAGATGCCCTCGACCATGTCTTTGTAAGAAGTATTCCTGAATTCACTTTAATCTGGGATGTGTATTTCCAAAGAGGATGTGTACCAAAAGTTCGTCACACAATGTCTTCCTCACTTTGTCCCCAGTCTCTTTTCAGGAGAGGAGTAGGTTGTAATACTTACAGAAGGCATGTGATAGTGCGAAAAACACACCAGATAGGCTTCGGAAGATTAAGAAGGCAAAATATTACGATGTTCGTTCACCACTGGAACATGTCACTGCCAGAAGGTACCACATTTTATGACACAATGACACATGGTAGTGATGTAGATAATGAAGTAGAGATGGAGTGAAGTTTTGATGTCAATGTTGTATGTCATTTCATCAAGTGAATACTGGATTAGTCCATACTAGAGATGTACTGGTGAAAATAAAGTAATAGTTTATCCATGGCTACATATTATAATATTGTATTATGGAAAAACTCTAACATTAAGAATCAAAAGCTTTTAAGTCAAATGACTTTTCATCCATTTTAAGTTAAAATTGTTGCTGCACATGTCAAACCGTGAGAAACACTTCAACACAGTATATTGTACCTCCAATCCACTTTTGAAAACTTCAAGCAATTTTCCTGCACAATTTTGAAAAAGTGACTTAGAAACTTCTGCTTCAGGCCGCTTCAGTTCAAAGACCTAACATTATAGATAGACGACTGGATATTTCTGTGTTCATACTAATTTTTCTTTTGTGACTTGAGACAATCATTGTTCTAATTACACACTGCAGTGAGTTTTCACAGCCTCCTACCTTCGCTGATGACATGCTCAGCTATGTGATCAGAATAAAGCAAAAAAGACAAAAAAGGTTGATACAAACTAGATTGATAAAGATTATGACAAAAATATTAACTCACGACATGAAAGCTGAGACGTCCTCAACAATTGTAATATTTTTCTATCACATGTGTCCTCCTGTCATTTAAGTAAAATAGATTGCTATGTTCCGGGCAAAATTCTAAGCACATCACAGGTTACTGGAAGTCTCAGTCAATTTGGAGCAGAAATATCAAAGACTTACATTAACAATTCAAAAAGCAGATTTTCAACTACGTGACTTACATGTTTCAAGTCTTAGGTTCACCAACTTGTTTTCCGCTTCATATTGTTTCAAATTTTTCGATTCTTGAAGCGTCTGTACCTTACATTTCTTAATCCATTAATCTTATTCTTCCTTTTAGCTATATCACGTGTCACTGTTTTTATCTTTCACTGGGGTTCCCCTAGACACCATTTTGCTTCTCCTGGTATAAGCAGCTGAAATAATATAACAAATGAAACAATTTAATAAGGTTAAAGTACCGAAAAAATAGAAGCTGCAAAGAACGTTAAACATTCTGTTTTACTACTGATTAATATGAAATGAAAAATTTGAATTATAAAATGTGCGTTAAAATACTTATTTTAATAATGAATTGAGGTAGGTATATTATGAGGAAAAATTTACTTGTAATAACAAAATCACCCATAGTGTCAAAGCCATTAGGATTTTCCTGATAAATTTGTCCTGAATATATATTTTAACTTTTAGATGTAAAATAGTTATAGATTTGAACAGATATTTGAATTACGCTAATCTTTTGCCAGTTCTTGCTAAAACAAATAGCAAAAGACATATAACTATCGCCTTACGATTGTTTTTCATTTTATTATTGTTAAGGTTGCTGGTATTTCTTGATGAATATTCAAAATTAAGTAACTTTAGCTCTTTGAGTTCAGCACAAATTCCTGAGAGGTTTTAGGTTTGTATCTCAAGTTTCCTAGGATCTGAGAATCTGAGAATCTCAGAAACCTATCAGATTTAAAAGAGGAAGCATTTGTAAAAATCAAAGTTTATAACGGATCTTGGGTATTGACGGGCCATTCAAAATGTCTTATGGGCCATTACTTGGTGCGAAGGTTTTCAGATGGAATCTCTGAAGCGTATTCTGATAAATATCAAATTACATATTAAAATTATGATTTTCGTACTGAAATGCAAGTTTCCAAACAGAAGAAAATTGATTCCAGCTTTTAAAAAGTGAGATACAACATGTAATAGCATTATATAGAAAATGAGTAGTTGTCAAGCAGTTTTTGAGATTACTCACTCAGATAAGATGTTCTCCATATCTCCATAAGCGCTTTTCGGTCTGGTTTAGACCATCTTCAGTGGGTGTTGACCAGCTACGCCGAACCTTCCAAGAAACTTTTACTCCTGTGATTGTCATTTGGTTATCGTCTGATTTGTAATGCCAACTTCTGGGACTGGAACACTGTGGCTGGACACAGGTGGCTGATGGTCATCTGTGGTGTTGACTGGTTGTAACTGTTTCTCCTCTGGATGTGGATCAATTGAACTGTAGACCTGAGGTGGCGGATGAAATTTCTCTTCCCTCTCGTTCTCTGGACCAATATTTAAGTTACTGGTTGTCTGTGGGAGATGTGCTTCCTCACTCATATGTTCCTGGAGTAAACTAGATTGGTTGACATGTGGTTTAATTTCAACTGGTTCTATGTTCTTTAAGTTGGTTTCAACGACATCAATGTTGGATTTTTTAACTTTTTAATAAGTTGTAAAACACTGTTTAATGGTGGTATCTCAAAATTCAAAAGGTTTTTTGTTTCACTATTCAGGATATAAATTTTTTCCCAAATATCTAGTTCATTAACTGTTTGTACATGTTTCAATAGTTGTATACTTTGGCCAATTTCATGGTTGTGTTTCCAGAAATGGTTGGCAACTGCAGACTTTTCTATTTGTTTAAGTTTTATATTTCTCAAGTGTTCCGTTTGACGGGTTTTTAAATTTCTCTTAGTTCTTCCAATATAATATGCTTCACAATTGTTACATGGTATTTTATATATTCCAGATAATTTTAATTTATCAATAGTGTTGCTTAAAGGTTTTTTGAGCAGATTCCTAAGACTGAAGTTGTTTTTTGGGGCTAATTTTATATTATAATTATGAAAAATTCTTTTAAATTTGTTGAATGCCCAAGGATGATAGGTGAACTTCTTGTAGATAACAGTAGTTTCTGGTTTCTTTAAAGTAGTGAATGAACTTATGTGGTTTTTGTATATATGTTCATTAATTATTTTAAATATAGTTGATTCTTTAAAGCCATTGATCTTTGCAACATGTAAGATATGTTGGTATTCTAGTTGATATTCAGGTTCAAGCATAGGTACATTTATAAGTCTGTGGATTAAGCAATGGAATACTGCAAGTTGATGTGATGTTGGATTATAGTTATTAGCTTTGATATAATTATCCACATGTGTATTTTTCCTATGAATACCAAAATTCAATTTATTATGGTACTTGGAAATTTTTAAATCCAAAAAAGGTAAGAGTCCTTGATCTTCTATTTCCATAGTAAATTTGATAGATTCATCTTGATTGTTGAGAATTTCTAAGGCTTCATTAATTTTATCTTTGGGTATGATGGAGAAAATATCATGTTTGCTCCATGTAGTGTAAGTCACTTCCTCTGGTTTCTTAGTTACAGAGAATCAAATGTTTATTTTTTATTTATAACATATATCGTATAGTGATTAAAGTTCTAATTAACATCTTGAGGAAATGACGCTTAGCTACATTTTTATGTAACGGATTTTATATCCTGCAGGACATGTGCATTCTTAAAGGATGCTGGTTGCTCTCTCAATGTTTCCATTTTATTTTGTGCTATTCTTTTTGTGTTAGAAAGGAAGAGAGAGGGGAGAGAGAAATGTTAAAGGCAATTTTTAAGAAAAAAGGATAAAATAGGATAAAAGAAACAAAAGGAGAATATTTCATAAATGATTGACATCAGAAACGTATTTCACAGTAAGCAATTTATTTTAATTTACTTTCTGTGATACGTTTTACCTTTCATTTTTTTGTTTATAATTTACGTCCTCCAACGTCCAGGACCCATGGAACTAGAGCCACCCGACATTCGTCTTTAACGATAAGGGGAAACCCCCGAAAAAAACCTTATCCAGGTAACTCACCCTGACCGAGATTCGAACTCGGGACCTCTTGAGCGTGAGGCAGACACGCTTCCATCTACGCTATCGAGGGGAGGCAGTAATTAATTGAAAGTTAAAATTGGTAGGTGATTTGCAGATAATTGCGAATACACTTTCAATTCATATAATCTTAAAAATATAATAACCCTCCTAAATAGAAATAGTAAGATTATGTGTATGCGTGGATTCGTACCCTGCCTGAGGGGTTAGACCACTTGGCTCTCACTAAGGTGGCCCGGGTTCGATACCAGGTGACCAAGGAGAGATTTGTGGTAGACATCATGGTGCTGAGACAGGGTTTCTCTGGGTATTCCGGTTTTTCCCGCCCACATTCAACAGATAGCTTCATCATCATCTTTTCTAATCACCTCATTTCTCTCGTACTTTCACTTCCGACTTTGGGCTGAACACTCTTCCCGGGGATTCTCTGATCAGGAAATCTCTGATCCTCAACCCTTTGCATGGTTCAGCATACCCTATATTCCACTTAAACGAAATACAGGAATTCATTCATTCATGTGTGTGCGTGCGTGTGTGTACATGTAAGTTTTCTGACGTGAAGAATTTCCAAGAATCCGTGCCTTGCTCTTTAAAAATTTTCCCCGAATGTTTTTTTTTTTTTTTTTTACTTTGTACACGTTTCATTGTTCTGTTACGCTATTCTCTCTCTCTCTCTCTCTCTCTCTCTCTCTCTCTCTCTCTCTCTCTCTCTCTCTCTCTCTCTCTCTCTCTCTCTCTCTCTCTCTCTCTCTCTGCAAGACGGAGTTTCTATTGAGTTACACTACTTCCTCTAAATACTTCAAACCTCTATGTAATTAAATTTATCATCATGGAGATTAAAGTCATTATGACACACACTCGTTGAGGGAAAGCTTTCTGTTCAAAACCCACTAGGCTCATCGACAATGAGAGAGGCGTTCACCACAATTTCATAAGTGGCAAATGTCAAGGTACTCCAAACATATTTCCTTCCTAAATCTGCTTTCTTAATTATCACTTTAAGTCATTCATAAATAAATGCTATTTTACTTTATATTTATGTTAGGCTTCACTCAGGGTAAGCCTATACGTTGCGTGGCCTTCAGAACGATGTTAGTGTTCTAATTAATAAATGGAGAAATCCTTAAAACCTTAGAAACTGATCTTTGTCAGTTATATTTGGAAGGTAGGCTAAAGAAAATTATGACAAGCCTGACGTTGAGGACAAAGCAATGTAACAAATGGGAGTTGGATAATTTGGCTGTCCGGCTAGGTTCACTCTCCAATGTCTTCCTCTGGAAGCCAGAGTAATTTGTTGCTTCAAACCCCTGGAAAAGCTAGGCGGAGGGGGCTGGTTCAACAGCATTTCGACAAGCAAACCCATTTCTATGACGCTTCTTATTTTCTCTTTGTTGGTATTATTGTTTTTCATTTGATTGTTATGTAGTTATTTTGCTCGGCACACTGGTGATGAGGCATTGTTCAAGGGACAGTGCATCTCTTGGATCTTGTTTACTCAACCCATCTTCTTTTCGCGCTGCGTCATTCTTTCGACGTTTTGCTTGCTTTTTAATATCGCTTTGTTGTTATTACATTGTAACTTTCTCCTCTCCACTATCACCAAATCTAAACAAAGGCAAATTGAATAGCACGAGAAATGACAGCATCAGCAGAGAAGGTAATGGAATCTCGGAGAATTAATAGTAATCTTTCCAAGACGTGTGAGTCATTTCCTGTATTGTTTTCACATTTCCAATTAAAAATGTCCCTTCGCTTCAAAATAAGCAATGGTTGTTAGCTTATGTTCCAAAACAGGAACATAAACTGTCACGTAGTTATATCCTAAACAGCCTAGTTCCAATGGACAAGCATTTTCACTTACTATTTCAAACCCTAGCTTATTTCAGTTGTGTACACGCGTATTTACCTTCTAATTATTAAAGTTTATAATCCTTAGAAATAAAAATATAAATTAATTACCTACCTATACTTCATTCAACAATTTTATCTTAATATGGTGCACTTCTTTAGAGAATACAAATTCTGTTGAAAAAGCGCCGGATTTGCAGTTATGTAAACGATGTATTACATTTTTATAGATCGATCTCCGATTTACTACCTCAAATAAGCATTCATAGTAGGAGTGAATGTTGTCAGTATTATAAATAAATACATTTGTAGAATAATTTCACCAAAGATTGCGCTGATATCTTTTCTCTCAAATACAATTTATTTTCAACATTAGACACTAGGGTTCGTTAGACAGATGAATCATCTGGATTCTCCTAATTCATTTTATGGTTTCATTCATAGTCACTACAATCAGGTGCTGCGTAAGTAAGGGAACCGAACATTATCCCCTTTTATGTATCATTAATGTGGTAAAAGCCTACAGAAACATGTAATTTGGTAACCTAATTTAAAGGAATATAAATAATATCACCAAACTTTATGCAAAGAAGAGACAGGGGCCTCCAATTTCTGAATATTATAACAAAGGACTGACACAAGTCAGTCCTTCTAAATTAACGTGACTATTACACCAAATACAGCAGGCTGTTCGAGCTACGCTTTGTACCAAAGAGCTCACAGGAATCATCTGCAGCATACAATACAGTTCGACAATGGGGCTAGCTGTATTAAGTGTTCATTAATGACGCTGAAATTTCCTGCTAAGTTCAGCACACTTTTAGAGACAAGAAACTGCAAGTATAATTTATTTTAAAAGTTGATAGAACTAAACCTGAAAATTATATAGAAATTACTCCTCTGCTCAGCCCATAAAATCTATACGAAGATTACAAATAATAGATTGTTAATAATAGTAGAAACACTTTTAATGGAATAGCAGACAAGATTTAGGAAAGGACGAAGTTGTATAGATAATGTCTTCTCCCTCAGACAAATAACTGGAACACGAAAATATTTTAGCTTAGACACACACATTCTCTTTACAGATTACAATATCTAGATTAACATTATGGCAAATCCTACAGGAAAAGGAATACCAAAACATTTAATAAATGTAATAAAAACTTATTTGCAGAAAAGAAAATCACGATAAATAAACGAGAACCAATACCTACCGATTTCGAAATGGGTTAGACAAGACTGTCCAAACTCAACCACCCTTTATTTTATATATAAACGACATGCTCAAATCATGGAAACAGCAAACGAAAATGGGAATCAATCTAGGTTCAAGAGTGGTAAAAACAATGGTTTACACAGAGAATGAAATATTAATGGCAAAATGCAAGAACGATCTGCAAAGAATGACATATAGGTAAGTTATATCAAATAGCAAAAGCATAAAAATTAGAAATAATCATAAGAAAAACAAAAATATGGCCTTTAGCTGTATTCCTCTAGTTCGGTCTAAAATAGTTCCAGAAAATAAAACTATTGAACAAGCATAAAAATCTAATTTCCTAGGGTGTGAAATATCATACTTATCGGAAACAGACATCGATAAAAATTAAATAACTTTAACAGTTTAACAGGTACAGTAAAAAGACATCTAAGGAATAGAGCAAGGAGAGATTCAATAATGAAATTGTACAAAACAATGGCTGTCCAATTGTAACGTATGGTTCAGAAACATCGAAAATGACGGCACAACATGAAAGAAATATACAAACCGCAGAAATGAAGTTCCTTAGAAGCATAGCTGGATATACAACACCAGACAACGTATAAAATTATGAAATACCACAAGAATTAAAAATATAAAAATTAAATAAAACAGTATAACCAACTGAAGCAGCATCTAAAAGATTGGAAGGAAATAGAACCCCTAAAATAGCATAGAATTACCAACCACAAGGACGAAAAGAATATAGGAGGACCGAGGAAAAGATTCAAGGAGCAGTACTTTGGAACCGAAACAGACTAAATGGCCCAAACCGTGTTGCAGAAAAACAAGATGAAGATGAAGAAGACACTGCAAGAGTCCGTCCTTTTCGGCAAACAGTTTTACAGTAACATATGAGAAATGACACAATCTCAAGAGTGGCAAAGACAGTAAGGACATATGCTATGATTTTCGCTCAGTGATGTATTGGTTACCGCGCTCTCCTTCTGTCCCAGTCCCGTAGATTTTTCAGAGTTTTACGGCACGTAAAGGAACCTCAAGCCTAATATCGAGGCGTGTAAGCAAACTTAAGTGTCTTTTTACGACTAGTTTGAATGGAACCTGAAAACTAGAGCAGTTAAAGAGCAATATTGTTATACCAGGAGAGTCAGCTGCGCATTATTCGTTTGCAAAGTAGGCCACCCATCAAACGGCAAGTCTCAAAATAGGTCAACGAGCTTTTCTGTGCCCTAAAAGTTTTTTATGTTCATCAGAACTTGGAAACTAAATTCACAATAATTTAATTAATAACTCCCTGAGGGATCTATTACACAAGAAAGTCACCAGTTCGAGCACTTGCTTCGTCAGAGGAGTCGTGTTCTAGGAATAGGAAAAGGGTCAATCCAGTGACACAGACCATACCAATTTGAAGCGACATTTTTAATAGTACAATAATTCCATGTCTGCAAAATTGCGTTTAACTTCCACATTAAACTCTGATACTATAATTTCCTTGTTTTCTATGTTCAAATGTGTATAAATGAACCATATAGGTGTGTTTAAACAACCACCTACTTGTAGTTCATCAATAAATAAACCTCAAACAATGCCATAAAATATAAATAAATAATTAAAAATAAAAATAATAACAATTTTCAGAATAGTACTTGTAAATTGTATTACGTGGTATAAAAATTAGTATACATATGCAAGAGATTTGGAACACAGTCCCATTAGACAGATGAAATAGCAGCTTGGGGCTACATAGCAACGTGTGAGGTAAACATAGCGTTTCCCTGTTTCCAGTGAACATTTGCAGACGTGCAGACGTCAGTTGTCTAATTACGAATATACTACAGGCGATGCTAAAACATCTACACTAGTACTAATTTCATGGAATGTTTAAAATCCACATTAAATAGGAGAACCTAGTAAGGAGCCGATGTTTTCGTGTTGGAGTACAAAATGCAGTTTGCATAAAACTGCAAAATAAGGGGCAGTTAACTCACCCGGGATATTGCACTGTTTGTGGTATCCGAGAGTACGCATCCTCAGTCGAGCACAGCAGAAATAGGCTGAACTACTGGATCAACAACCAGATTCCTGCAGATCTTCTGGCATCATTGGATGAAGTGACCAAATAGACATCATAATTTCAGTTCTTTAAGTACATTAAACTGGCTACTTTATCATAAAATATGTTGTCTCATATCATCTAATTCACTATGTTTCATATATTAATATTCCCTTAGAATTAAAGCATTATTGTATTCAAAATATATTATCGATTAATATTTCAACCTTACAATATAGTAGTGACTGTTCTTAAAATATCTCTATTGTTAACGATATTAAATATCGTTAACAATTTAGTGTACCCTAAAACAGATTTCATTACATTGGAGAAAGCCTCAATCCAATCATATAATTCGAAATCAAATTCTTTCCCGTTGTCGAAATGTCATTTATTATCATGTCTTATTTAACACAAATTATTTTACTTAAAAGTATTAAGTAATCTGGGTTTAGTTACATGTTTCTGTAAGACTGAACTGTGACTGACCCAGATTATTATGTAGCTCATTTGCCTCATACAGTGATACTAATCTCTGTCAAAACCCAGTTCATTCATTTTCTCATGTTTGGCTAAAAGTAGCTCCAATACTAAACGAGCCAATAAACTCGTTCAATAACGACCTCTATTGAAGAGCACTTTAAAGTATCATTTTTATAAAGACGTGCATGACAGTAACCTCAGAAAGCAATAAATAAGTTATTACATGCTGTTAAATTCCCGCAGCTATTTTACAGAATTTTAATAGTTATTAAGCACATACTCATTATCCTTGCAGTAAGTAACAATAGGAATTCCCTTTCATTTTATAGAAGCCGGATGCTTCAAGTTATTGCGCTGTCGAGTGAGGTATAGGGTGGGTGGGAATGATCCTCAGAAACAATTACGTCAGCTTATGAATCTACCAGAGGACTATAAACTTCAGGCAACATACCGATGAGTAATTCAATATTTTCAAGGCTTTGGAATATAGAAAATAAAAGAAACTAAAATTAAAGGCGGCAAATAAATGATTTATAAATGTCACTCTCTTGATACGGAGTGCACATATTTAGTGATACTCCTGTTTAAGAATGGAACCAAGTAGTGATATAGATCAATTATGTACATCTTGGTTGGTTTAATAGATTTTGGGACTGTTAGGAAGAATATCGCTTACCTTCGCCAACTTCTAAGGCAATTTCAACGTAGATATGTTTAAATAATGTATGTTACAGGTTTTTGAGTATTATGTCTTCTCTTATGATACTAACTAAAAGAAAAAAAAACGGAATAAACCCGCAATCTACCGTATATATAAGAGATAAGAGATAAAATTCATATGTAAGTTAATACACCCATAGTCGCCGTCTTCATTTGTGGACACAATTAAGATTTGGGACACATTATTGTGGATTAAGATTTACTTTCTTCTTAAGCTTTGTTAATAAGATGTTAAGTTTACCTAATTAAAATACATAATATAATGTATTATTTTATTTTTGTTGTAGTTCTGTATATTAATATGAAGATTATCTTTGTGTTAAAAATATATTGTTATTATTTTAAAAATTATTTCGAAATAAATGGAATAGACAATAGAAGTAAATATAATACAAAACCTGTATGGAACTTCTGAACCATCGAATATATATCTCGTCTATAAGCGGATAGATGCACGCTCACCACTGTGTGCCGGAGATATACAATACCAGGAAAGGGCAAAACTAGGTGCTGCCTTGGTACTTACGTAGGTACTTCAAAAGCTATGATGCGACTTCTTTTTACATCAATTGCTTATAAACTGTAAAAGGTTGCTGCACGTATTGGTCGCTAGCTTGATGCAGCTTATTCTTACGTTGTAAATTTTAAAGCAACGTGGCCTATCCTCAGGGTAGAGCAAGTGACCTGTCAAAGATTATATAATGAGTACGGAACGGATTTTCAGGTAATTACATATCCTTATGTAATTAAATTCTGTGCACACTTAAATTATTAGTATATATTTTATGCATTTTAGCATACTTTAAGCATGGAAAGATAGAGTCAGACTGAAAAATTCAATGCCATAACCAGGATTTGAACCACAGGTCTTCTAGTCTCCACCCAGCCGCTCTAACCATTGAGCTACTATGGCCAACGTGCCAAAATGGCATCAAATTCGCCAAGTGACTCGTGTTTTTTCCGGTAAACCACTTAGGAGTTCTCATAAACACATGAGACAACTATCTTAATGGCGACTTACTATGCTGTAAGTGCTTTAAGGCCCGGGTTTTATAGTTCAGACCACTTTTAGGTACAATTAATTAGTAAAATTAATATTAATAAAATTAATTTTCATTAATATAATTAGTTCTTCTTCCACCTCACGACTTTGGATTTTTAACCCTTTCCGGCTCCAAATTGGTCTGCCCATCTTTTCTTCGGTCTTCCCTGGTTTCTTGTTCCTATAGGTTTATAGTTTAAGGCTATTTTTGGTATTCTGTTATTATCCATCCTCTGAACACGTTCTTTCCATTGATTTCTATTTCTTTCAAAAGTATGGTTTATTTCTTCTACTTTTAATTCTGTCCTAATATCCCACTACGTTTTTTATCAATTTTGGTATATCCAGCTATTGCTCTTATGAATTTCATTTCTGATGACTGTATTCTCGTACTATTTCTTTTTGTTAGTGTCCATGTTTCTGATCCATAGATCAGAGTTGGTATTGCCATTGTTTTGTGTAGTTTTATTATAGAATCCTTTCTTGCTTTGTTTTTTAATATTCTTTTTATTGTACCTGTTATATAGTTAAATTTATTTATTTTCTCTATTAAATCAGCTTCCCCTTGGTACAAGGCATTACATCCTAAATACTTAAAGTGTGATTTCTGCTCAATTATTATGTTATCTAACACTATTTTTGATCTCTTGGATTAATTACTTTATATGAAATGGTTCTGTAATATAGTTAATATTAATACAATTAATTTTACCTAATAGTGGTCCGAAATATAAACCCCGAGCCTTAAAGTACTTTCAGCATAGTAAGTCGCTATTAAGATAGTTGTCTCATGTGTTTATGAGAACTCTTAAGTGGTTTACCGGGAAAAACACGAGTCAGTTGGGGAATTTATTGCCATGTCTGCACGTCGACCATAGTAACTCAATGGTTAGAGCGGATGGACGGAGACCAGAAGATCCGTGGTTCAAATCCTGGCTATGACAGTTTTCAGTCTGACTCTATCTTTCCATACTTTAGCCTACACACGACCAGTGTGAAAGAACAATTAATTTCCATACTTTATGCGGTTTTTGTGTGGCAAACAACATGACTTTGTGAGAAGAGAAGCCTTCTACTTATCCTGTAACCTTAGATTAGATGACATGTTGTCAACAGCTCGCTACAGTATAAATATTTACACAAAACTCGCAGGAAAGAGATTTCAAATGTCAGAGATTTGCACAATGTACTTGAACTCAACACGACTAATATAGGTTCCGCGGTAGTTCTTGCCGAACGACTTTCAGCGCAAATCCAGCGAGCTGCCTAACCTTAATAAACAAGTCAGGAAATAGTTTATGATAACAAACAGTTCTCTTTCCTCTGTACTTGAGTTTTTCCAGTTCCTTCAGTTCAGTTCAATGGTGCCGGGTAATGCTTAACATATGTGTTGAGTGATTCATGTATAACGGTAGTGTTAGTTTTGGTGCAGAACTAAATTCAAAAATTTTCGGATATATTCAAAACAGATGAAAACATTCTAATTGTCAGCCTTATAGAAAGTCTATAACCGCCTATCAACGTTCCCCCTTTACGCAGCAACAAACATATCTTGGCGGCTTCACGTTCTCCTTAAAAAGTGAAGAGATTTCTAACAAAAAACGTATAGAAAGCATAAGTTGTGCACTATAAATACAAAAAAAAAAATCCAACAATTAACACAAGACATCAATAATCCATCACTGGTGAGTTACCAAAACAGTTCATTTTATTAAAAGTTTTTTACTATACAAAATGAAATATTTTATATTTCAGTAAATATTTTGAACTTCTTAAGAAATATTGTCTTGACTTTTAATGCATAAAAATAAATAAATATAACTTTTTAGCACTTAAAATCCGTTCCCTAATAATGAGTTGCATGGAGTGTAAGATGTTAAAGGGAAAATCAAGAAAAATAAGGTGTGAAGGAAAAATACAGAAAATTAAAGGCGAAAACACCACGCTTTAGATTTGCAGCCCGGATGGCGTAGAAAATAACTGGCCATTCTGGCAGGAAAAACTGCTCATTCCGGTTTGCATAAAGACTCGGAATATATTTGGGCAGAATAAAGACATTGGGAGAAACAGCGAAGAATTAAACTCAGAAAAAAATGCTGTCCTGCTAGAATAGTGTCACCCAATTATCGGAAACACGACCAACTGACTGCTGAGTAGGGGACCGGAGGCATTTAGACCACGCCTACCCATTTATCTCATGTCACTTAAGAGTTTATTTATGAATTTGGTTTAGTATGTCTTTTAATAAATCACATTTGAAGTTCTTTATCAGTAATTTCTGTTTTGACATATTTATACACTATTTACATCTCAGAGAAAATTTTGGAACTGTCCTCCACCAGCATCTATACATGATACAACTGTAGACGCTGAATTTTATAACTTATATGAGCATCTTCAAGACATTTCTGAAGCAACTGAATGATATCGAATTTAGAGAAGTCTATTTCCAGCATGATGGTGCAACGTACCATACATCTAGTAACACCATGGAACTTGTAACCAGTTTCTTTGATAATTGATTAATCTCAAAGGATATGTGGCCTACTAGATCTTCTGACCTAACCTCACTGGATTATTCTTGTGGGGGTATCTAAAACTAGAGTGTACAAGAATAGGCCACGGACAATTAATATTCCCAAGGAAACCATTCAAACCGAAATAAGTTACAGTGGCAAGAATACTCTCCGTAAAACTTCAGAGAATATACTGAGACGAGTGCAAACATGTATAGATGCTGGTGGAGGACACCTCCAACACTTTCTCTGAGATTTAAATCGTGTAATGTAATCTCCGAGTTGTGTGTTATATTTTCCCAAAGTTTCACGTGTATCCTCATAGTGGTTCAATTGATATGGTTCAGGTTTTTATGGATCACACTAGTTAACCAGATGATGATGATGATGTGTAGTGTTTAACGCCCGCTTTTACTACATACAGCACCGCAGGCGGTGACACTGATGATACATGAGATGAAGATGGAGCACCGGTGGAATGAGATGGCGGGGGAAACCGGAGGTCCCGGAGAAAACCCGCCCCAGCGCCGTGTTGTCCATCACAAATCTCACTTTGCGGTCGCCTGGGATTGAACCCGGGCCGCCTTGGTGAGAGCCAAACGGTCTAACCACTGAGTCAGGGCGCGGCCATTAGTTAACCAGAGAAACTGCAAAACTTGGATGAGCAGTTTCATTGATAAACTGCCCGAAACCAGAACACATCTTTCGGTTAGTCAGAATCAATTTATCTCTTTTTAATTTCACTTTATTTCTTTATATTATTATTAACTTATATTTGAAACCTGCGTGTTCAGTTACTGACCCATGAACTTAGTATTTGTGAAGCTAAAGGTTGTCGATTCAAATTCAGCACACACCCTTTGTTTATAAGTGTGCTTAAAAGCAACAGCCACATGTGAATAGAGTTACTGGCTAGTAAAAGAATTCCTAGGTAACAAAGTTAGCCACACTGGCAGTGCTGATAGTGGCAAACGTGGTAAAAAGAAAGGCTCTTTGTGCATTATCCATCCATTAATCAATCCATCTATCCAACCGTCTTTGCTTATCTATGCACTCTTGGAATATGTAGTATTGTAAAGCAATTTACAAATCTTGTTAAGCACTTAGCATGGCTATGCTTATCTTTCTCTATGAATTTAATCCACTTTCGAAACAAAAGAATACAAAGAAGTACGTCAGTAAGACTTAGTATATAGGCAGAGATACAATAAGTGGGTCCATAATTTCGTTTCATGTTTATGCTACCGTTACGTGTGCAGTTTTCATTGTGAATGGCATTTAAGAGTTTGCCATGGATGCTGCATCATTCTTGGGTACGGCTCACGTCACTGTATCAGTGTTTCCGCTTCCCAGCATTGTAAAATTAAAAAAATATGTTCTGCACGAGCATAACTTCTTAGATCAGAATATATTACTTGCCATTAGACTACGACATTAATGGTTAATAAATCAAGTCCCTTGCGATGCCTTGACACATAATATGACAGCGAAATGGTAAATTAAACATAATGCACTAAACAGCAAATGCATACATAACAAACCTAGAACGATTTAAAATAAATTGTATCTATGAAGGAAGGACGAAATTTTAGGCTTTTTATGTTGCGATGTGTTCTGGGATTATTGCAGCAAAAATGCCTGACATATTAATATGTCTTTGTTACAAATTTCAAATTCTTATGATATCTACAAATTATCTGGTTTTTTCCATGCCAGAACAAGAAGAGTATTACTTTTCTTGGATACTCTTTGATATTTTCAAAGACATGGATTTTTATTGGAACAGTATGCGCCTAAATCCAGCTTAAGTAATATTAAAAATCTGCATTGCATTCTACACATACACAAACACTTTATAGGTGTATTATTTCTATATTTCTTTGTAAAGTTTAAAGTACTTTAATAGGTTAGGTCACATAGAAAAATGAATGAACTGTGTGAAATTACACACAAGAAACCCGCGGCTCATATACTTTATGAGTAACCATAATTTATAGTGTCACCGATTGCATTATTTCGTTGAAGCCGCGCAAAGCCGGAGCTACGCGTGGGCAGAGACAGATCGTGGCAAGCAGCGCTAAACGTTTGTGTAGAAAGAAAGAGACAGAGATAGTCAGAAATTTCCCTCTGCATCGTGATTGTTACCGAGCGTTCCACTAATTTCTAATAACAGTGTGTGAAGGTATAAAAGTACCGCGGCTGTAAAAGCAGTGTTAGTTGTCAATTGCTAGCTGAGAGGTGCTAATTGTGTTTGTGCAGCTGTGTGGTGATTTTAATGTACCGCAGGGGATTTCTTTCGTTTGTTTACGTGTGGTGAAGCAACGAGATGCTGCGTTTGTGTTTACCCGTAACTTCTAGAGCCTGTAAGGGGTATACAAAGCGTCTGTCTACTGAAATAAGAGGCATTTGACGTTTCTGCAAACTATACTTTTAATTCTACGAACCCATCAAGTCATATTTGGTGTCAGGAGTGGCACCTCATTCTTGAAGTTTAGGAAAAAAAGAAGCCGGGTGTCAAATCAGGATTGTATGGCGGATGACTCATTATTTATATATTTTTAGTCTTCAAATACTATTGTTAAACGAGATGTGTGTACGCTGGCATGGTCTTGATGAAGAAGGATCCACAGTTCTTAATGGTTTTCTTTACTTCACCGAATACTTCCGAAAACGAATGGATGTGTATCATTTGTCATTGACCGTTGTTACTAAAGCCATTTTGGCCAGTTTTGCTGAAGAAGCAGGTTTTTTTTTTTTTTTAATTTACGTCCTCCAACGTTAAGTCATATCGGACGATGAATTAAATTGGTCAAATGGTGCTCAAATGAGTCCGAGGTCAATCGAGCTTAGAGTTTCCCGACATTCCTCTATCAGGATAAGGAAAACACCCGCAAAAACCTTATCCAGATAACTCACACTGACCGAGATTCGAACTCGGGACCTCTTGAACGTGTGGTAAACCTGGTACCACCACGCTACCATGATCATTTGCTTCGAAGTGCTTCGAGTGCGAACTTCTGTTGGATTTGCTTCATCTTGAAACACTCATAATGTCCACTGCTGTATACAGTCCAGCTCATAGGCAAAGATCCTTTATTACAATCCACATGTTACAATCTTATATACGTCTTTTGAGGCACCGGCGTTGTATTTCTTGTGCGTTTTTGTACACCAGTTAACGAGAGCAAACTTTTTTCACGGCAAAATAATCTTGTAATATTTCATATATGCTGGTATGCTTAGGGTTGCCTCAATCTCACAATATTTCGCATGACGATCTTGCATTATTAGTTTTTGCACAGCTTAAGTTTTCTAGCACAACTAATTTTGGATAACTTCCACAAACTTTATCATTGAGTGAATGACGGCCACGATTAAATTCGTTATACCAGCGTTTCACAGTGACAATGGATGTAGCGTCGTCGCGAAAAGTGGCAGTTAGTTGATTAATGCATTATTGTCTTGATAATCCACTTCGAAATTTTAAATAAGTCATCGCACGAAAATTTCCACGTGTTAGTTCCAGATCTTGTTGAGACACAATTTTTAAGTTAATGGAACAAATCAAATGCCGCTCTATTGACAAAGTGTTTGAAGTAGATTATGGTGAACAATGTTAAAATATCGCTGGAAACGTCAGATTATATCTACAACATTCAGGATTGATAAGTGGTATCGGTAATTGTGTTTCGCGATAAGGCAAAATGCAGGATAGAAGAGTTATCAAGATAATTCGCCCTATACGGGATACTTCATTCATCCACTTCATGTTAATGAATACAAATATTTTTAGAAATTGACTTAAGATAAGCTTTTTCTTATAGATACAATGGGAATAAGATAATACAATGGGCTATAAGCGATAGTCAACTCGTTTTAGAGTTGGTCACTTTGTAAAGGGATTTGAAATCCTTCCTTTCTGCTTGGCTTAGAGATAAACAAAGAATAATAACTTCATATTGGAGAAAAGTAGTATTTAAAAATTCAAACTAATAACAGAGATTAACTCAGAATTGGTTAGTTCCAAAAATAATGTAATCTGACAGATATATTATGCTTTATTGTGACCAAGATCTTATTTTTGTAATGTTTTATCTATCTCTTGGTTTAAGAATAGGACCCTATAAAATTTAGGGTATCTATTTCATGTCGAAAAGGTATTTTCAATATATGGTATCTTAAACAAAACTGTTAAAAGTCTTTTGAGAAAATTAAAATGTTCGAAATTATTCAAAGTAAAGGGAGTTTAAAGTGAAGGAATTTCATTGAAATCCTCTATCATTGCCAGTTACTAATCTTAAATACGAATTTTAGTGGTTAACCGAATTTTTCTTGTTCAGTTGTGGATGCAGAGAAACATTTTCCCAGAAAGTTTTATTTTACTTCTTCAATGATGTACAAATTTTGTGGTGAGTACGTGCCTACTTAGTGTAGGTACATACTACAGAACTTGGGAGTCAAGCTGGATAAGGACCTAACCTTTCGGGAGCACATCCAGGAGCAAGCTCATCGGTCGTGTGGTGCCGTGGCATCACTATACCCTGTGCTTCGGTCTGCGATGTCTGTTTCCCTAAAGTTGCGCCTCTTTATGGCTCTGGTCCTCCCTGTTATGCTCTATGCGTGCGAAGTCTGGGGTATGGCCGCAGGCTCACACCTAGTTCTGCTCCAACGTGCACAGAATAAATGTCTTCGGATTATTTATTCTGTTTGCACAAGGTTCCCCGTGAGACTACTTCACGAGGCTTCATCCCTCCGATATGTGGAGGATGAAATTAGGCGCCGGGCGACAAAATTCTTCGAGAGTTTGCCTCAACATCAGAGCGCCCTCGTCAGATCCCTTGGGGGATTTTGTACCTCGTGAGCGTCGCTTAAAGCGATACCGGTTACCCCGCATGTCTTGCGGTCATTACCGGTAACCACATGATCTCCATTCCAGCCTAAACTAAATTTCACCTATCCAAAATTTATTCTGGATAACTCAAAATTACACATATCTTCTTCCTAGTTTATTAACTAATCCACCAGCGGTGCACGCTGTCTGTAGCACCCGGTTCATCATCCCCTGAGGAGCAACAAGCTACCTCCCTTCACTACCCCCACTTAATCTACACCCGTCATTCTGCAACACCCACATCCCGCCACTACGTGGTAAAGCTCTTCCCAGAGCAGGTACACGATTTGACCACCCTTCGGGCTGTTCCAAACAGCCCGCCAGCATGGAGTTGAGTTATACTACAGAAAGCAAAGTAGTGAAGTGCAGTTTCTTATTGGTTATATTTTATGCTAATTAGTATAATTTTATATTACTATACGTTTTGTACAAACATGCCAGATAGCTTTTGTTCTTACCCTGAAAATAAAGTTGTAAGTTGTAAAGAAACCTAGGTTAAATTTTCCTATCAAAACAGGAACGAGTCAACTATAGAGATGGGCAGTTCTAAAGAAGCAGTAGGTGCCCAAACTGCATGCAAGTAAGTCCTTTCCAAAAGTTTTAAATTTTAAAATATTACTGCACATTCCAAATTGTAATGCAATGCACAAAATAGAAACTAGCAGGTCAAACATTTTGCTGCATCTTACCAAAGTAGTTTTAAAGAAATCTATGTTAGATTTGACTATCAAAACAGGAACGAGCCACCTATAGATCTGGGCACTTCTAACGAAGCGGGTATGTGAAACTTCGTGTCCAAACAGCGTGAAAATAAGTCGACTTAAAAAAAATTACATTTGTAAATAATACTGCATATTTAAAACGTAATAGAATACACAAAGTTATATTAATAAGAAAAAACATTTATACATGTGGATTGGTTGTATCTGACACGTGATTATCAGTAAATGTTTCCTCCTTTTCTTTTTTCAGTCTATACTAACGTTACTCAGTAAACCACTCTACTACATAATCCTATCAAACAATGCAACATCAGATCCTCGTCTGACCACCTCGATACGACTGCATCTACTGTCTGAAGACAATTAATCTAAGAGTTAGAGGTCCACTTATTTCAATTACTGACATCCTTAGTCATTTATCGCTTAACTAATTCATTACCTAACCTGGTATAGCTTTTGTTTCTGGTTTAAATGATATACTTGTAGTCATTTATTCAGAACAGAAAGGTTAAAAGTAATATACAATTTTGAAATATTAGAAACCTTTGAATCCCCACACTACGTTTAGTAAGCCTCAGTTGGTCCACAACAAACACACGGATAAACGTACTGCAAATATGACAAGGAAAGATGGTACGTAAGTCTTAAAGATATAAGATTTCAAAGAAGAACTGTTCCAAATATCAGCACAGAGTTTTCAGAAGTTGAAATGGAAAGTTTTATTGATAAGAAATAACGACAGAAATAAACCAACAGGGCTGGCCTAATATCGCACTTTTTACCGTTCTGTTTTCATTTCATTGGCTGGTGCATTATTACGTCTTGTGCTGTGTATCAGATCAGTATACACGCCTGAGATAGCTTTGTGAAGACATTGGATAATTACGAATAGATATAGAAGGAAGGCAGTTTAATACTTTAAATTATCTAGATAAACCTTAGGATGCAGTATGAACGCTGCTGAAGGATGTAGCACTCTGTTAAATATTTTAAATGAGTCTGCAAAACGGTTTTGCTTAATTTTATAGAACAGCCTCAGTACTTTGAACTTTCCGGGTATGCCTCGCTTCCGAAGCATTGCGGAGAGAGGGCAGCTCGCCCATTGCAGAAATGCTATCATTTTTGCCACATTTTGGAGACATTATCAAGTATGGCCATTGATATTGAAGGTCAATTTATTAGTTTTCTCGTTGTCAGACTAGCTCGCTGCTACGGATATCTTGCTTTCTACTTAAATGTTTTGTGGTAACGTGTAAAAATCGCTTTCGGAAGACCTAGGATCGATTGCCTTCACGTTTGCCACTTTGATTATGCTTTTTATGATTTCCCTGGCAGGATAGATAAATTCCAGAACGAATTACGTGTAGAAACGTGGAGTCAGACCGAAAAATTCAAAGCCATAGCCGGGATTTGAACCACGGATCTTCTAGTCTCCGTCCAGTGTGAAAGACCAATTAATTACGATTAATTTACCTAATAGTGGTTAACTATAAAACTATAAACTACTTACACGTTGTAAGTCGCCATTAAGGTAGTTATCTCGTGTGTTTATGAGAACTAATAAGTGGCTCAAATCCCGGTTATGACATTGAATTTTTCAGTCTGACTCTACGTTTCCACTATTTAGCCTACACACGGCTAGTGTGAAAGAACAATTAATTTCCATGAATTTCGTGTAAGCATTGTTTCTTTTCATCAGGTAGATTTGTATTATCAGACAGGAGCGATTAGTGAGTTGTAGCAGCGTGTTAAAATATTTTTTTAAAGTTTCATTTTCCCCCTGACTACGTAACTGGTGGAGTTTCTTCTTTCCTGGGCTGTCTCCCCTATATTGGGATCTCTAAATCGGGGCGACTTTATTACGTTAGGATTTCTATCATGTTGGAATCGTTATGCAATCGGTATTTGCTAGCATACATCGCCTTCTAGATCTGTTCGTCCTTCAGCTCTTCCCTTCATTCCCTCATGCCAGGGATCTCATTGGAAGCACAAAGGGTTCCATAGCCTACGCGCGATGCCATGCTCTACTTTTAACTCCCATAATAGAATTTTCGTCCTGCGCTACAAAGTTTTGAATAAAAGCCACAGTTTGCGCCTTTCTCCTGCTGCATCAAAGCCACGATTGGCAACGGCAGCAGTCCTATGGCTGGCTGGATAATGCAAATGTTTTAAAATAGCTTTGTAGCTTTTAAAAATACCTTATAACTCTGGAATTTCCGGGCTGCCCTCTCCGTCGTTTCCAGCACAGGTATGTAGGTTGTGTTCGGAAGGTATTATTGTCATTGCTGCCTGTGCGGCATGTCCTGAACGCACGGAGGATGCAGTACTGGTCGGTAGCGTACCTAAGCCCAGATGTTGGAGGTAATTACGCGCCAGGGGTCGTAGGGAGGGTCATTTCGACGTGACCTCACGAAGAGCGCGCTCGTGTTGAAACAACCAGCATATTGCAAGCGCGCTCCCTACTACGTGCCCTACCATCATCCGGGATATTGTCCTCACTAAAAGTGGCCTCTTCATGTAAAATCACATTTTCCTTATTACTTGAGAATATGCTGTTCTAATGAAAAGATGAAGGGTCTATAATGAATTCCTTTGTATCGAACAGCCATAAACTATGATTTGTAGTCTGTGAATCGCTGCCATGTATCCTGAGATTAAGCAGGTAGAATCTTAGTCATGCTGCTTGATAGTTTGGTGAGAACCCGTCAGTTAATATCTGAAGTCAAAGAGGGTACATATATAATGGATAACAGTACGTTTGTTTACTGACAATAAAAGAAAAATGTCAATCAAAATACACTAACGGTTGAAGATCAAATAACTTCTAGCAACCTCTTTTATCATCCGTAATATATGCAACTGAATCCAGCGCGGTGACATGGTGAGCTACAGCATGGAGCACTGGTTCTCGGCCACAAAATGGCCAAGGAGACGTAGAGTCAGACTGAAAAATTCAATGCCATAGCCGGGATTTGAACCACGGATCTTCTGGTTTCCGTCCAGCCGCACTACCATTGTGCTACTATGGCCAAGGTGCCGATATGACATTAAATTCTCCAACTGAATCGTATTTTCCCGGTAAACCACTTAGGAGTTCTCATAAACACATGAGACAACTACCTTAATGGCGACTTACTACATGTAAGTACTTTAAGGCCCGGGCTTTATAGTTAACCACTATTAGGTTAATTAATGGAAATTAATTATTCTTTCACACTGGCCGTGTGTAGGCTAAATTGTGGAAACGTAGAGTCACACTGAAAAATTCAATGCCATAGCCGGGATTTGAACCACGGATCTTCTGGTTTCCGTCCAGCCGCACTACCATTGTGTTACTATGGCCAAGGTGCCGATATGACATTAAATTCTCCAACTGAATCGTATTTTCCCGGTAAACCACTTAGGAGTTCTCATAAACACATGAGACAACTACCTTAATGGCGACTTACTACATGTAAGTACTTTAAGGCCCGGGCTTTATAGTTAACCACTATTAGGTTAATTAATGGAAATTAATTATTCTTTCACACTGGCCGTGTGTAGGCTAAATTGTGGAAACGTAGAGTCAGACTGAAAAATTCAATGCCATAGCCGGGATTTGAACCACGGATCTTCTGGTTTTAATAATTAATTTCCATTAATTAACCTAATAGTGGTTAACTATAAAGCCCGGGCCTTAAAGTACTTACATGTAGTAAGTCGCCATTAAGGTAGTTGTCTCATGTGTTTATGAGAACTCCTAAGTGGTTTACCGGGAAAATACGATTCAGTTGGAGAATTTAATGTCATATCGGCACCTTGGCCATAGTAGCACAATGGTAGTGCGGCTGGACGGAAACCAGAATATCCGTGGTTCAAATCCCGGCTATGGCATTGAATTTTTCAGTCTGACTCTACGTTTCCACAATTTAGCCTACACACGGCCAGTGTGAAAGAATAATTAATTTCCATTAATGGCCAAGGAGGATGCGGATTTTCAGTCCCGGGTATAGAGCAAGTGTCATCGCGAATCAAAGTAAGAAGCTGAGATAGGCAGCTAACTTGACTTCGAGATTTTAACATATAACCAAAAGATTGTCAACAATAGATCTTTCTTATTAAAATATGCAGTTATTGTCGCTTAAGAATTAAAGGGAGGAAGGATATCGCATATACCAATATATTTTCTGCTTCTATAGTATTCTTGTTCATATTAAAATTAATCTACCATTGTGGTGATCTATTAAGACATGTTCTGGAACAGAAATATACAAATTACTTACCTTGAAATATAGGTTACTGACAGTTCTTTGAAGTTATTTTACAGAATTTTGAGTAGCTATTTTAGAGCGTTATAGAAAGTTTATTGCTTTATATCAATGCATGTTATAAAAAAGAGATGATAAAAAACAACCAAGAGAGTCCTGAAGCTTTGCTGGAGACGAATATATACTCTGACTCTGTGAGTTCGTGAAATTAAAAGTCCAGTTTACAAACACCAAAAAATTGCACTTTATTTCCGTAGAAACAAAATTACATCATAATTTACAGTCCTGAGTTGCGTGACATACACAATACAACTTGCAAAGTCAACGACAACTACAGCTGTTCACGAGAATTCAATTACCGACTCACTCTTGAGGCGGGCGGGCTGCCTTTTTGTAGATTACTCACTTTCCAGAAATTTCTCAAACAATCGAGAGGCGGTTGGAACAAAGATCTAGAACTCTCGAGAAATCCGTCCCATGCCCCCCCCCCCCCCCCCGCCGTTTCGGCGAGCTTTCATCTACACATTGCACGTTTGTCTCCGTGAACTAGTCACCGGTGCCGCCTCGATCAACAATGGGCTCGCGACAATACAATATATTCTTGGGAAACAATTCAAGTTAAAAGACGATTAAAATTTGTATATAGGACAAATAGGAAGGACCAGAGCTACTAGAATAAACAAGTATGAACGTAGCATTCGTTTAATGCAAGCTGAGAAGTCTGGACTGGCTGATCATTGCTTTGATAAGGAACATAGATCCAACGTTCGGGAGACGACCATCTTGGCAAAATGCAGCAGTTAACTGGGAGCGGAGAGCTAAGGAGGCTTTGGCCGCTTCCGCCGAGAGGAGCACGCTTAATCGTTATGCTGGATTTCAGTTCAGCTCCTCTTAGAAACCGATCTTAAAAATGGAAATCATTCGGCCTAAGAAGCACAGAACTATACAATTTGATTATCAAATTTATCTAATCAAATTAGGTTTCTATGACCTAGTTAGTTTCGTTTTTATCTACACTCACGCCATCTCCAGACCTGGCATTTAATTTACTACAGTCTTTTGTTCAGTGATGCGAGTATTGGAGTGTTTTGTCTTCGTATATTGTTTCGTGTTATTTCTACTTATTGTGTGTAGTATTTCTTAAAAATGTCCCGGTGATGGGGCGATGTACGCTCCAGAAAGGTCGATTTCTAACAGTTTTTTTACCTTGCTTGTTTCCCTAGAGTGTTTTGAATATGAACAAAAGGTGATTTAATGAGATACTAAATGCACCCATTCTATTTAATATTAATACGGAAATGACAAAGGTAAAGAATATGTAAACATAAACTGGAGATGTCAGCTAGATTGTTAGAAGGAATGTATGAAGCGGTCGTTGAAGCCAGAACAATGTATGGAGCACATCAGAGATAGAAACACAATTAGACCAGATGTATGGATTGTTTTGCAAAGAACTACTAGGGCTGCCAAAATCGGCACCAAGAGAAGTGGCACTACTAGAGCTAGGTAATACAAAAAGGAGGGGAATAATAATAGAAAGAATATTGAAATTCTGGTGTAAGTGTATTAAAGGACAGAAGGGGGAATTATTGAATCTGTGCATGAAGCAACAGAAAAGCATTAAAAATACAAATCGCTGGTGGGCGAAATTGGAAAGGATGGTATGGAAGATAGGCATGGGGGATTTATGGAGAGCAGAGCAGTCAAATAATAGTAGATTTTGGAAGGAAGTTAGAACTAGAGCACAGGACATAGGTAGCCAGGAGGTATTGGAAGGTATAGAAGAAAAGAAATATTTGAAACTTTATAAGCAATTGATGACACAATGGGGTAGGGAAGTTATATATAAATCAATGTGACAAAATTGGAAGAGAGTATGAATAATATATCTAATAAGGTTGAGTAGTAATGAGGTAGGGATTTGTGAATTTTGTGAATATGAAGTGAGCGCTGATCATTATCTGAAGGAATGGAAGGAGTTAACAAATTACAGGAGAAACATAAGGGACAAAAATGGGACAGTGTGAGTAAAGATGTAGTGACATTACGCATGTTAACGGGAATGAGTGAAAAGAAAAATAGATATATAGGAGAATACCTATATAGTTCAAGAGAAAAGTGGATTAGGCCCAAGGAAGCGAAGGTCAAGAAGAATTGACAACAAGCTACTCAGGAAAACAAAAGGCTTATGGCCAAGGGAACTGAGTCAACGAGTAAATCTTAGGTCAGCAATTTCATATACTTGTACAGGATATATAATAGTGCTTGTTAGGGAGCATTACCAGCTAGTGCTTGTTATATGTTAAAGTCACTGTAGTGAAAATGTAACGGTAACAGTACAAATAAATATCATATCATAAAATTTAATATTAATAGATCGTTGCACACTGGCTTACGAAATCTAAAGTTAACCAAACGGCTGGATATTTAGTTTAACATATGCAATTATTTTAAGAGGTGTGCTGACTCGTATACGTATATATATATACGTATATATATATAAAATAAGTATATACTGTATCAAAATGTAGCTCCATTTTTGGGCTATAATTTAACATATAGAAACCAAACAGAATATTAAAACTAGCAAATTTATACAATCATTAGAATTTATTGTGTCAAATTTCAGTCTGTAGGACATTTTATACACTAATTTGGTTTAAAGCAAAACTTTTTACGTTAACGTTGTTTCATTTTACACCTCTATCATAAATATGCGAACTGTCGTTTCCTTGATTTACTCTGATAAAGTGTATGATGATGATGGTGATGATGATTTGTTTGTAATTTACGTCCTGCACCGTTAAATCATATCGCACGACGGATGATATTGGTGAAATGATGCTCAAATGAGTCCGGGGACCATAGAGCTTAGAGTTACCCGACATTCGTCTATCAGGATAAGGGAAAATCCTGGAAGAAACCTTGGCCGCGCCGTGGCTCAGTGGCTGGACCGCTTGGCTCTCACCAAGGCGGCCCGGGTTCGATCCCAGGCGACCGCAAAGTGAGATTCGTGGTAGACAACACGGCACTGGGACGGGTTTTCTCCGGTACCTCCGGTTTCCCCCGCCATCTCATTCCACCGGTGCTCCATCTTCATCTCATGTATTATCAGTGTCACTGCCTGCGGTGCCGTATGTAGTAAAAGCGGGCGTTAAACACTACACATTTCAAATTATGAAAAAAACCTTATCCAGGTACCTCGCACTAACCCAGATTCGAACTCGGGACTCCTTGAACGTGAGGCAGACATGCTACCACCACGCTACCGAGGCAGGCATATGATGATGATTTTTTTCTGTTGTTGTAATTGTATGTCCTCCAAAGTTAAATCGTATCGGACGCTGAATGAGATGGGTGAAATGATGCTCAAATGTATACAGGGTCCATGGAGCTTAGAGCTACCCGACATTGGTCTCCAAGGATAAGGGTAAACCCTGGAAAAACCCTTATCCAGGTAACTCACCCTGACCGAAATTCAAACGCGGGACCTCTTGATCGTGAGGCAGACACGCTGCCATCTACGCTACCAAGGCGGGCAAGATGATGATCATGATGATGATCATGATGATGATCATGATGATGCTGAGAAGGAACATATTTTATTGTTGCTCAAAATAAGATTCTGTTTTGCTTTAGTAATCTTCGAATGAAATTAGATTTTTCCCAAGTTTTTTTCATCTTTGAGCTATAAATGCATTCTTGTATTTAAAAATATGCACTTACGAAATAACTATCAGCAGCTTCAGATCACGAAGGGATTTCCAAAAGACGTTTCCCGCCCCCCATTGTGGGCGACAGCTGGGGGGCTTCTCACGCCGGGGGTCAAGCTCGCTTGTGGCTGCTGCTAGTAATTAAGAAGGAAGAGTGTATCATTACGAGCGCATTCCTCTGCAGAAGCTAATGAGACGTGACTTTATTGGTTAGTTACAGCGTCTGTCGCTCGAGGTCTCTAGCGCTGGCATCGATTCTAGATAACACAAGGCAACCAGAGTAATAAGGGCTTTCGCCTCTTTTAATGGCGGAGGTGTGCACCTTCTCGCGGATATTTCAACCCCCGCTTCTTTAGGTACGCTCATTGTGTAAACGTTTTGCAAACAAACATTTCATGCAACTTAACAGCAGAAATCTTTTATCTTATATCTTAGATGCACATGATTCTCTTGCCCACCTCGGTACCTTGGATGCCTCACGTTCAAGAGGTCCCGAGTTCGGAGTTTTCTCTTACCCTGAAAGACGAATGTCGGGTAACTCTAAGCTCTATGGACCCTGGGCTCATTTGAGCATCATTTGATCCATTCCATTCATCGTCCGATATGACTTAACATTGGCGGAGGTAAATTACAAAATAAAATAAAAATAATCATGATTCTCTACTCATTCTTCACGAACTATTTTTTACGAAAACATTATCCTACCTATTTTCTTAATAGACAGAAATATTCAGCGATTTTTGCACCTGCCCATTTTAACATGAAATATATTATAGGATGTTATTAATTCAAGAATTATTAACAATTATATAAACAGTTATATCAATAGCAACTATCTATGATTTTATAATAGTACTTATAAGAAGGTATCATATGTATAAAAATTGTATAAAATTATGTAAACAATAGAATACATAGGCTTATTTTAAGTTAATCGATGGAAATTAATCATTTCTTTACACTAGCCGTATATAGGCTAACGTTTTTTATAGATAGAGTCAACATGAAAATTTCAATGCCACGGCCGGGATTTAAACCACAGATCTCCTGGTTTCCGTCCAATTACTCCTGAGCTACCATGGCCAACATGCCACCCGGACATTAAATTCTTCAGTTTACATACATACATATATACATATATATTGGAACTGGATTTATGTCGAATCGTATAGAAGGATGGCGAATTATGCCCCTCGTTGAGGTGATCATTTGGAACAGGGTTGGAATTGATGATTCTTGAAGTCCCAGCTTACCTCGGCGTGGCTTCAGTCGGTTGAGCTAGATATCTTCTTTTTACAGGGGTGGTACGGCGGAAGGAAATTTTACGTAAAATGAGTAATCATTTTCCTCTGTATTAAATAATGTAGAAACTTTTATTTCCTTACTTCAATTAACACCAGTTCGAACAAGATGTATGATACAACATTTATAACACTATTCTTACACAAGATTCACTTGATGTGACGCGTTTATCTGGATGCGTGCAAGAATCAAAAGTTTTATACGTTTTTTTACTACCGTGTATAATAATTAAATTGTGTGTCTTCTAGCGATGATATTTAATGTAAAGATTATCTAGTTATAATCGATGATGGTTACGAGAATAAACTTATACTCTTCCGCACACAACGGCGTTTAAGAAGAGAACCTTACTTCCGTTCACGGCGACTGTTAGGAGAAGAATGACCGGTTCCGCTTCTTCTACACATTAGCATTTCGCTAATAGTTCAATCCCTCTAGAGGAATATTGAATATCCTCCATGGCAACGTAAAATCTTCTATATCTGATTGGTCCACGTTTTACGATATACGCGTCACACCAATCACAAATAAGTTTGTTATTCCACACTTTTGTGACGTCATTTCCACTTACATAGCTTCTCTGTGCGTGACTCACTCTACATAACCTCACATAATACAATATTTGAAACTCTTTGGGGACAACATAAAATAACTGTTTCAGATGCCCCTCTTCAGAATATATGGAAAATTAACTTAAATCTCCCAATAATATTGTTCCATATATTCTGAAGAATGCCCCAATAATTAAACATTATTACAACAATGAACAATCAATACAATTTAAAATAACAATATAAAATCAGAAATTATTCGAACACAATAATAATAAACAAAACATTTTTCAGTAATTCATAAACATATTATTATTATTATTATTATTTTTTTTTTAAATCATTTATTCTTGTGAGTGTCAAGGCTTTTGAATGGTTTTAAAAGTGTTTTGTGATATTTTCCTATCATTTTATTATCATCGTTCTTAATTCGTACGTATGATCCCCAAATTTTCTTACTATTTTATATGGACCTTTATATAACAAATTCATTCTCCAATAGGATTTGATTTTAGAACTGGAGATATTAAATGTCTTTACGAGAACTTTATCATTTATTTCAGGATTCCATTTCGCTCCTTTTCTTTGTATCTTTGATAATCTTTTCTCTGCTTTTTCTTTTATTCTTCGAAATGCTTCAGCACACTTTTCTCCTTCATTCAATTCCATTTCATCTACTTTTAAGGTTGTTGGTGCTTTTATTACTAGAGGTTCAGGTTGTAGTCCAGTCATTAATTCGATTGGTGAAAATTTGGTAGTAGAGTTTGGGGTATTGTTAATGATTTTCTCAATAATATGGCAGTATTTGTACCAGCCTCGGTGGTTAGAATGACACAGAATTCTGAAATACAAGCCTAAATCACGCATCACTCTCTCGCAAGGATTTCCTTGGGGAAAATATGCTGAAGAGTAATACATCTTAATGTTATTGTTCTTCATTTCTGAAGTAAACAATTTACTCCGGTGAACCGTTGCGTTGTCTGATAATATTGCCTTTATTGGCCCATACTTTGGTACCCAATCTTTTAAAATTTTATTTACGCACGTTCTGCTTTTGATATTTTGTACAGGATAAATTTTTACGAATTTAGAAAAAATATCAAACATTACAAAAATGTATTTGCAATTGTGTTGACTAGCTGGCATTTCTCCATGAGCATCAATAGCAACTAGTTCGTTCTTTCTATCCCTGATGATAGTTTGAGGTTCAAAATCATATCTGACGTTTATTGGTTTAGCTTTCTGACACAACTCACATGTTGAAATTAATTTCCTAACCTTCTTGTCAATATGTTTAATGTACAATTGTTCTTTTATAGTCATAGCAGTTTTTTCACATCCTGAATGTGCTAAATTTTGATGAAAAGAAATTATTACATTTTCTTCCAAACTACTCGGAACTATCACTTTCCATTTTCGTATTACATCCCCATGTAATTTGTAAAGAATACAATTTTTCTTTGCTATGTTACAATTTATATTTTCTCCAATTTCTGGAACATGTTGTAGCAATAAAGACAATTTTGGATCATTTTGTTGGGTTTCCGAAATATTCTTAAACTTTTGGGTTAGGTCTTTATTCCATTTAAAATTTAATTCGAACAATTTAATCTCATGATGTGGATGTGATAATGTTTCTGGGATTTCCCCTTCCCATCTTAGTCTTGATAATAAATCACTAAAGATGTTTTCTTTTCCTGGAATGTGCCTAATCTCAATATCATACGAAGTAATTTCATGAATATAACGAGATATTTTTGAGCTAGTTAATTTACATTTCTTTATAAATAATAAACTAATGTGATCTGTATACACAATAACTTTGGTATTGTACACATATTGCCTAAATTTTTGTAAAGCAAAATATATAGCTCCAATTTCCAATTCGGTTATGCAAGCATTAGCTTCTATTTTGTGCAATGCTCTGGAAGCAGTAGCAATTACATGATTATTTCCAGATACATCAATCTGCGTTAGTACAGCTGCATAAGCTTGAATGCTAGCATCAGAATATATATTGAATGGTTGATTTTGAATGGGTCTTTCCAAAAGAATGGCATTTTTAAATAATTCTTTCACGTTTTGAAAAGCCTGTTGATGTTCTTCAGTCCATTTCCAAATTGAATTTTTCTTAAGAAGTTCCCTCAAAGGACTAAGCTCTTTGGCATAATTTATAACGAACCTACTCTCATATTGTAGTATTCCCATAAATCTTCTTAATTGCTTGATGTTCTTGGGTGGAGGGATAGCTTCAATCGATTTGATTCTTTCTGGATTCGGTGTCATGCCTTTTTCAGATATAATATAACCTAGAAATTCAATCTCTTTGGCAATAAATTGCGATTTATCCAGATTTATTGTCATACCACTTTCAGAAAATTTAGTAAATATATAATTTAGATGTGATATATGGTCGTCAAAATTTTGATCAAAAATAAGAAAATCATCAATATATTGTAGAGCGAAATTTTCTATGGTATCTCCGAAAATATTATGTAACGCTCGAAGTAATGCACTTCCGCTAGTGGATAATCCAAAACCACATGTTTTGAATTGGTATATTTTTCCTCCAAAATTGAATCCTGTGTATTTTCGAACAGATTCATCTAGTGGTATCTGCCAATACGATGAAACCAAATCTAATTTTGAAAAATATTTTCCATGTCCTAATTTTGATAATACCTCATCAACTCCAAGAGGTCTGAAGTGATCGGGTTGTGTTAGTGAGTTTATCTTTCTTGCGTCAATCGTCATACGCAGTGTTCCGTTCGATTTATGTACCCAGCACAAAGGATTTAGGTAAGGCGAATTAGAAATCTCTATAATTCCATTTTCTAGCATATCGTTTATTACTTCAGATGCTTGTTGTCTAATAGCGATAGGCACAGATCTACTTTTATGAGTATAAGGAGCAATGTCGTTCACCTTAAATGTATGTATGTACTTATTACACAATCCAGGTTTCGTACTAAAAACGTTCCTGTTCTTTAGTATACATAACCTCAATTGTTCTCTTTGCGCGTGATTTAAATTGTATGTTTTCCCTAACTTTTCTTTCAAAGTTCTTTGGAATATCATTTCTTCCTCTTCTTGTTTTCACTCGGTGTTGGTATTTAATGTGTTTATTTGGCAACAATGATCTCCAAGGTCAAACGTCTCATTTTCTTTATTATTTAAAAGTAAATTTTCTTTACCACTATCATCTTCTTCATTATTTATTATATCTTCTTCGTATAATATTATATTTTCTACAAAAAACCTATCTTTATTTATACTATCCTTCTCATCCTCTTTTAATATAATTTCTTCTAACAAATTTATCTTTATTACTTCATTATCTCCTTTGACCTTCATTTCATGTTTCTCGAAATCTATCACACTTTGCCAATCATACAATACATCATTGCCAATAATAATATCACGAGCTAAGTTTGGTATTACCAATACGATAAAATTGAAATTCCAATCATCTATTCGCGCAGGAATTAACGCTTGATATTTAACTTTATCTTTCTTTTTCCCAATAGCTGTGCTACAGTATACATTACACACGTTTAAATATTCAATCCTAAACTTGGATAGTAATTCCTTGAATAAGTTCTCACTTATTACTGATGAACTAGCTCCTGTGTCTATCAATACTTTATATTCGCTATCGCCTATACGAAGGTTAATCTGAGGTGGATTTACTAATTCCCGATCTTTACTTCTGGAGAGAGTGAGCTTATCTTCTGGTAAATTTTGAATTTTGATTTTGCCCTGTGTCATTTCTACCGAACCACTTTCCAAGGCACAAAATGATTTGGTACTCAGTTTTCCGCATTAGTGCGGTCTGTAGTTACACTAGCAGTTGGGTTGGTACTACCGTTATTTATTTCTCCTTCTATTCCCTGAGTCCGTGTCCTTTCTAGGTTATTGTCTGCCCTTTCAAACCTAGGACCCCCAAAATCTCTTAATGAAGAGTCTTCGATGCTAGTTCCCCTTCCTCTACTTTGATAACCCGTTCTTAAGTTATTTCCCCTGTAAAACCTCAGTTGATTCACCTGATTACTCCTCACATTTCCCACAGGTTAGTCATTATTATAATTCCTCCTAGGAGTATTTGGAATTCTCCTTCCTATACCTGGCACTACCGATTCATATGTCTTTCTGGGGTTGTACTCTCTTCGTTCATAGTTGTCTCTTGAACGTGCCCCGCCCCAATTTTGGTTAAAACTATTTTGGTTTTGGTTAGTATGGTTGTGATTTTCCCTGAATGTTGGTCTTACTTCCTGTCTATTTACTTGCTTTTGTTCTATATGAGTCTTGTCAGGATCAACTTGACTATGAGTAGAATCAGAATTAAGGTTATGAGCCTCAAATTCTGATAATAACTCAATCATATCAGTAAAGTCGACGGGCTTAGCCACAATTAGGTGGTTTCTAATGTGCGGTGGATAATGTCATATTAGCATATTCACGATCTCGGTTTCTGACATATCTGGATTCACAAGTTTACTTTTGTTAGCAAGTTTTAGGAAATATTCTGTCATGGACACACCCTTCTTGAACTCGAATTTACCAGTGGCCAGTTCGACTTTAATTCTTCTCTGTCTTTCTGGACCCCAGAACCTATTTATAAACACATTCCTAAACATACTATACGTTTCATGTGATGCTAGTGTTAACCTCAGCCATTCTAAAGCATTTTTCTTCAAACACCTTTTAACAATCATCATCCTAAATTCATTTGGAATCTTTTTAATTTTAAAATATTCTTCTAATTCCTTTAGAAATATTTTGGGATTGTCTCCCGATTCTTCTTCGAAAGTAGGTGGACTTATGTCATGCAACAAATAATTTGTACAATTTGTGTTACCTTGACTGTGTAACTGTGTATGTGTGTGCATGTTTTGTATTTGTCCATTACCATTTACTTCACAATCAGGTGACAAAGATTCTGTATCGTCACTTTCCAAATAATTCTCTAAGTTTTGTACAATATTACCTGAATTACCAGGTGAGTCAATACATGTAATATTCTTAGATTTTATTACCCTCTGGTTCTCAGAAATTTTGCTTGCCTGTAATGCAATCACAACTTGATTCAGCTTGCTAATGTTTTCTTTCTCTCTCTCAAAACTTTCCTGTGCCAAATCTATTCTTGTAATCATTTCACTATTCAACTTACTGACTTCATCATATTTAACTTTTAGTTCATCTTGTTGTGTTTGCACCTCAGTAGCAATTAGTTTAACATCATTTCTGATACTATTTACCTCTCTTACAAAATTATTCTGTATTTCAATATTTTCCTCATGGTATTTCCGTGAATTATCTAATAAGACTACATCTATTTCTTGTCTTATTCTATTCTCTAATTCCCCTATTTCTACTTTTTGTTTTTCTACAAATTCTACTTGTTGTTGCTTAAGGATTTCTGACTCCTTAGCCAATTCACTTCTTATATCTTTTACTACATTTTCCTGACTTATTTTCATTTCCTGAAACATCTCTTTTAACTTAGACATTTCTCCATCATGAGATTCTATTTTCTGTTTTAAAGATTTTATGCCTTCTCTACACTCTTCTCTTCCTTTCTCAATTTCATTTCTTAGGTTACCTAAACCTTGATCTATCCTAGCTTCTAACTTCTCTGAATTTTGATCTACCTTTTCTGAATTTTGATCTACCTTAGCATTTAAATTACTCATTTCCTGCCTTAAATTTTGATCTGCCTTTTCTGAATTTTGATCTACCTTAGCATTTAAATTTCTCATTTCCTGCCTTAAATTTTGATCTGCCTTTTCTGAATTCTGTCTTATTTCCTGTCTTATTTCCTGTCTAAAACTATCCATTTTGGCATCAAAATTACTCATCATTTTTTCTAACCTGTCTATTATCATTTCATTACCTTTACTCTGCATAATTTCTGTTCTACTTGTTCCTGCATCATCACTACTCATTCCTTCCACTACTTCCCTGACTTCTTGTATTTCTGCTCTCTTATCACTAACTAGTCTTTCCACTCCTTCCCCAACATTTTTATTCTTATTGTCTGTTAATTTTTTACCTTCCATTTTAGGTAATATTTTTCCCTTTCTTAATAACATAAAAAAAATGAAAATTATAATTTTGTCACTTTTTCTATTAATTATCTATTAAGATTTTCCGTACTCACTTTTCTTCTTTCTTCTTTCTTGATTCGAAGTTACCTGTCCATTACACTATTTATTCTCCTGTGGTGTAATCCTCCTTCTGCCTATTCGAGCCATACAGTTGGGCGCCATTTTGGAACTGGATTTATGTCGAATCGTATAGAAGGATGGCGAATTATGCCCCTCGTTGAGGTGATCATTTGGAACAGGGTTGGAATTGATGATTCTTGAAGTCCCAGCTTACCTCGGCGTGGCTTCAGTCGGTTGAGCTAGATATCTTCTTTTTACAGGGGTGGTACGGCGGAAGGAAATTTTACGTAAAATGAGTAATCATTTTCCTCTGTATTAAATAATGTAGAAACTTTTATTTCCTTACTTCAATTAACACCAGTTCGAACAAGATGTATGATACAACATTTATAACACTATTCTTACACAAGATTCACTTGATGTGACGCGTTTATCTGGATGCGTGCAAGAATCAAAAGTTTTATACGTTTTTTACTACCGTGTATAATAATTAAATTGTGTGTCTTCTAGCGATGATATTTAATGTAAAGATTATCTAGTTATAATCGATGATGGTTACGAGAATAAACTTATACTCTTCCGCACACAACGGCGTTTAAGAAGAGAACCTTACTTCCGTTCACGGCGACTGTTAGGAGAAGAATGACCGGTTCCGCTTCTTCTACACATTAGCATTTCGCTAATAGTTCAATCCCTCTAGAGGAATATTGAATATCCTCCATGGCAACGTAAAATCTTCTATATCTGATTGGTCCACGTTTTACGATATACGCGTCACACCAATCACAAATAAGTTTGTTATTCCACACTTTTGTGACGTCATTTCCACTTACATAGCTTCTCTGTGCGTGACTCACTCTACATAACCTCACATAATACAATATTTGAAACTCTTTGGGGACAACATAAAATAACTGTTTCAATATGTGTGTGTTCCCGGCGACTATATTGTGGCCACTTACTATCCAGGTACTTGAGTCCCAGGCTCCATCGTTAAACTCCTATTATTTTAAGTTAATTGATGGAAATTAATCATTTCTTTACACTAACGTATAGAGGCTAAGGTTGTTGATAAATAGAGTCAACATAAAAAATGCAGTGCCGTGGCCGAGATTTGAACCACAGAGCTCCTGGTTTCCGTCCTAATGTCAGGACAGTACGTTAGCAATGGTAGCTCACTGGGTCGGAGAAACTGATAACATGATATTGTGACTCTGTGTGTTCATAGAATGAAAAGTCCAATTTGCCGAAATTTTACACTGTTCAATTCTCGCGTAACAAGATCACATAATAACACAATCTTCCAAGGTCGATGACAATAACAGCGTCCAGTTCAGCTCTCTTTACAACACTCTTGTTACACAACTTCAAAGCTGACGCTCGTTTTACACACAACTTACTCATCACTAGCCACGGCTTCTTTTTATACACACATTCACGAATACCAGACTGTTCTGTCAATCACTAGATGTTTCTGGATAACAAGGCATCTAATGACGTAATCCGAGTATTCTATAACATTCTAGAAGCGTAACTTAATCTATGCCGGCAAGGCCTTTATCTCAATTATCTTGCTTGTCGGCGCTTGTTTACAATAGCCGCGCTATCATTAACTGCTCATTATTACCATGAAACTTTATCTGCCGACTGTTTTCTTATTTGTACCTGTTGCCGTGACAACATGATATGATTTATTTATTGTGCATATTCCAAAACTTTACAATTTACAACTTTTGGCTACATTTATTTGTCTTTACCTTGTCGCCACCTTGGCTTGATGACATCATGGCTACCTCTGCCAGGTAGCTCTTAAGCTCCATACTTCCTTGACTACTTAATTAGTCGCTGTCTTGCCCTTCCTCTTCCTTTCTTACATTTTATTTTTACATTTGTTGCCCATTTTTCTTTTGCTTTCTGCAAAAACTCACCAATACTTCTTACTTTCTTTTCTCCCAGGCGACCGCAAAGTGAGATTTGTGGTGGACAACACGGCGCTGGGGCGGGTTT
Source organism: Mantis religiosa (assembly GCA_030765055.1). Classification (NCBI taxonomy): domain Eukaryota; kingdom Metazoa; phylum Arthropoda; class Insecta; order Mantodea; family Mantidae; genus Mantis; species Mantis religiosa. Next base: position 56,088,693 of record CM060959.1, on the reverse strand, counting down.
TCTCCTGGACCTCCGGTTTCCCCCGCCATCTCATTCCACCGGTGCTCCATCTTCACCTCATGTATCATCAGTGTCACCGCCTGCGGTGCCGTATGCAGTAAAAGCGGGCGTTAAACACGACACACGACACTCCCTATCCGTTAACATTTTTATAGTTACTATCCTCTTTTCTACTTTCTTCCATTTTATTCCCAAAACTTTTTTCTCCATATTAATATCTCCTCGCATTCTGTTACATAGCGTTTTATACTTTCTTTTCCTCCACACAATTCACAAACTCCTTCTTCCCTACCTCTTATCCATCTTAGAAATAATATTCCTGTTTTCATCCATGCTATCCCTTCTTTCTCTTGCCTATTGCAGTAATCTACATATGCTTCTCATCCCCTATTTCTTTTTAAGTTCTTGTAAAATTATATACTCGTCGAGGTGGACCCGGAGATAACAGCGCAAATATTTATACCTTTAGATCTTCAAAAGTTGCTCCCCTTATATTAATTTCATATTTATTATCTAATAATTTATTTATCCAATTAATAATTATCTATTTTGGTTTCAATTAAGTCTAGTATATAAGGGTACATTAAATACTTTTCTATCAGGTCAAAACTGATTACAATTTATTTGCTTCTTACTTATTTCATTTGTATGTGCCAATCTTTAAAGTCTCTGTTTTTATATAGACATGAGACAAAATAAATTTAATTCACGAATATTTTCCTTTAAAATTTGTAGTCAATAAGCTTTGGAAAATTAAAGTATTATAAACTCTAGAACTCTCAGCTGTGTGTTGCTGCAATCAGTGCTTAAAGATACAATTACTTCACATCATCTTCGATTAAAATCCTACTAAACATCATATAGCATTTTATCTTCTCGTTGCAACAGGTTTCTCTTGAACACTCCTGCATCATTCATTGTTGAGGAACGCGTTATAAACAGATGCAGAGCCGTCCTTTTAATCTCTCAAGACTTTTATGTGCTTTCTCATAAACCAGGTTCATCACAAGGTAATTTCTTTTTCTCTTTGCTTCTCTAACAACTTCGGTAGTAATTAAAAAGGTATAAACATTCATATCGGAATATGTTTTCTTTGTTTGTAATCTTCTTAACTTTACCGACAGTGAAGGTGCAAGACAAGGTCCTTCGGGATCCTGAGGAATCTTCTTCGTGCATAATGTATTATAAAGTAATTTCTAAAATGTACTGACTAAGCGTGCCTTAGTTTTCACAGAACGTCACAGAGCTGGACACATGTTTTTGACTGACATAATTGCTCTTAGCTTTTCCACGTGGAGTTATTGTACATTAAGGCAGTCTTAACTACGATTGGTACATTCCTAAGGTATTCTCTTTTCATTCTACTGTAAAACATTGCTGTTTATGCTTACGCTTCATCGCGATAAACGTTTACAGAAACAATGTAATTAAAAATTACATTGCGAACAAAAGAGTGATACACAACGTTTCAGATAGAGAATAAATGACCAAAGTTACCAAATTTTGTTTAATTATTTTCGATTTCTCTTCAAAATTGGAATTTCTACTTGATCTTCGCAAATAATTTTAGATTATTTGAAGATAGAAGAATTTTCCAGGCTCAGGAGCCATGGTCTCCCGGAGTTGGAAGATCCTTACGTTTGGTTCACGTCTGCGGTGAACATCATCAGTGGTGGCGTGGCCTGAGTCTACTGGGTGAAGTTTCAGTAAGCGTAGTGTATTTTTGAACAGCAGTGAACGTCCTTTTGTAACTGAGCTCTATGAGATTTCACAAAAGTGTATTTAAATACAAATATTAAAATGTCAATGCACCACGTTTATTTTCCATTGACTAAAAATTACAAGCAGATGACAATAGACGATGGAATAGAGGTTTCTTTTGTGTAATTTAGGTCCTCCAACATTAATTTATATCGGACGATGAATGGAATGGGTGAAATAATGCTCAAATGAGTCCGGGGTACATGGAGCTTAGAGTTACCGGACATTCGTCTGTAAGGATAAGGGAAAACCCCGGAAAAAGCTTATCCAGGTAACTCACCCTGACCGAGATTTGAACTCGGGACCTCTTGAACGTGAGGCAGAGATACTACCATCTACGGCTACCGAGGCAGGCATAGTCCATACTTATGCCATCTGAATCCTGTCGTAAACTTTAAACACTGTATACACTATTTAAGTAACTTTATTGTGTAAACAAAAAACAGGCAATAAAGAGGGATAATTGGCATTGTCATCCAATTCTAATTATAATTGCTGTATAATTTGAACAACATACATTTAACAAGTTCTATAAGCTGATTCTCCTTATAGTTGATAACCACTGCAGTTCGGCGCCCTTAAGGACATATCATTATCATTCAACTTAGGAAACTAAACCTTTGGAACACTGCTATCTCCTATTTAGAAACTGAATTACAATACGAAGGAGGAGGATTTGCAGTAGATGATACATTAAACTGACCTTTTCAGTTCCGTTTCACATTACAAGAAACCGTAGCTATAGCCCAAGTGTACCTTCTGCGAGGTCTCCAGAAGGGCAAGTATCCCCATTCCGGTACCAGCAATCAAAACAGTGCTCCGTAACGTTATTGCAGTGTTGTTCTTTGTGAAACTCATTTCCACGTCCTGGATACATATATTCCTTTAAAGAGTAGTATACTGGGATATAGGAATGGTAAGTGCATTTTTACGAAATCGAAGAACTGCAATAATACAAAATATCGCAGCTAAATTTGTATATCCACATGAAAATGGTCTCTATACTGTAATATATAAAACTATGCGTCAATATTTTGATGGTTAATGGCATGAATCAGGATGGCATTAAAATAATACGGTCTCAGTACTTCAAGAAAAACTGGAAACAGCAACTTTTGGATTATCAGGACACATATTAAAGAGGAATGGAAAACTGGGAGCGTGTCAATAATTTCAGAAGAATCTAGAAGGAATTATGAAATGTTTTTTCGCTTATAATTATGGTTATTAGTTTCCAATAATGTTTGAAAAACATATGTTACGTTTTCGACGTCTGCCGAATGGCAGACTATACTATGCTATGACTTATTGTTGGAAATATGCAAGCTCTGCCAAATTAATATTTTTGGGCCTAGTATGTTTCGTAGATGTAGGAAAGAAGATGTTTGGAGTTTATCATTTTCTTTTGTGTAAATAAAGCGCGGACGATGTTTCTGTGCCGGTGAACACCGTGTGCGCAATCGTTTATAATCCAGTTGCTGAGCCTAATCTCTCGGTCATGCGCAGTACACTGAAATGGCCAGTATTGTGGAGAGGTTTGACCGGGTAACTTCTAACGCTTTGCTGCCATCACGATAAGATTTTAAAAGTTTTAGAAACTGTGATACTTATTCGCACTGATGATTAGCGTTTTGTCTTTGTGTATGTATGTGTTGAATGCTTCCAGTTCAAAGCAAACTTGGTGGAAAAACACTTCACAGCCAAACCGCGAAGTTATTATTGATGTCAATCTATTCTGAAACGGGAAGCAGTTTCTGGCGATATGCTAATGAAATGCAAGGGAGGGTGAGTGCAGCAACAAAAGAATCTGAGAGAACATTTCGTAAAATAATTAAAGAAGGGGAAAATGTGAGGCACAAGTGACCTCCTTTGAAACATCTGGAAAGTACTTCATGTACCAGAAAAAATAACTGTAATTGATGACTTTGATAGGTGTGTAATTTGCCAAACAATTTATAATTTGTATATTCAGGAGAAAACTGTACGTACCGTCAAAATTTGGGACTCCTGAAACAGCAAAGTTCCATTACCTTTAAAGGAGAAACCACTAGTTTAAAAACTCTGTTGTGTGGCATAGGTTTCAAGTGGAAGGAATTGAGGAACAACAGGGTCTTGTTATAGGAAAGGTATATGAGAAATTGGCACGAGTCATATTTACGTGTCATAAAAAGACTTACAGACGAAGGAAGGTCGGTTATATCTTCATACGAGAATCGGCTAACTCACTTCCATGCGCTACAAGCCACAAAGGCATAACCGCAGATTTTATTTTAAAACATTTGTGAGAGCAAAGAAGTTAAATAGTAAAGAAGATCTATTGTTTCTCAGGAGATAAGATGAGCAAGTGCTAATATATCTTAAGGCATACGTTTTGGTAAAGACGAGCCTGTGAAATATGTCCTTGCTGCATTGTCTTCCATCTTATAGCGCTATAAGATGCAAGTAACGCTTGGTCATAGACTCTCTCCAGTGCGCGAAGAAAGTAGGTCACCGGCACAGAGCTATCATCGCTACTGTATCTGTTCTGTGGCCATAACCTCACAATTGAAGCGAAGTACTGTAGTAAACATTTGCTTTTAAATTTTGTTAAGTTGGGTGAAGATGAAGTATTTCACCGTTGTTGTCCTTTGGCTACAGTACAGTACATGGTCTGCTTGTTAGGCTCCGGTAATCTGTTCAAGCAACATGGAGTTCCCCATCTTTTCAGGTTTTCCGTCGATTTCTACATAGCAGGTTTCCTGTTATACGGATAGGAAGAGGTAGACCATTTCTGGAGCCTCCACGCTCGCTACTAGATTTATGTTTGTGGGGAAATTTGAAATCTTATTTATGCAGCTCCAATTCCAGATGTCGACAGCTTTGTGCTCGTATTGTGGGAAGCAGCCAGAAAAATCACAATACTAGAGGCCCGCCTCAGTGCATTATGGCAATCATGTGATGGTGAGTTAGCTTTGGAGTTAAAGGGGGCCATTTTGAATATTTGTTATTATATTTTATTGATCGATCAGCAGTACAATGCTTTACATATCAGAGTGAATAGAAGGTAACAGTACAATAAGAACAATAACACTCAGGGGTAGGCTAACAGGCCACCCCCTAACTAAATTAAGTTAGAACTCCAATAATACTCTCTGAGAAATTATGTCAATATTGAAGATGTAAGACAGACATCAAGCACTAGAATCACTCAAATGAGATGTATCACTTAGAAGCAGGTCCTGTGGTACTCTCCTCTTCAAGCGTGAGGGCTGGCACGTGCGGACGCCGATGTTATAATGCACAGCTCCTGGAACTTCTTGCAGCGTCGAAAAGAAACGACGAGCGATCCTGCTAATGTAGTCGTGAAGAGGTAACAGTCCTAGTTCGTGATGGAGCTGTTGATTACGGATGAACCATGGGGCGTTGGTAGCGATGCGCATGAAGCGATTCTGTATTACCAGAAGACGACGCAGATGACGTGTGTGCGGCCCCCCACACTTGGCAGGCATATGTAATAAGCGGACGAACGAGTGATTTGTAGAGTAACAATAAAGACTGTAGGCCGAGGCTGGAACGGCGATGCCACAGAGGTGAGAGTTTTGAAAGTGGTCCGGAGGCCAGTGATATAAGACGACCGATATGAGCACGGCAGGTCAGTCGAGAGTCTAAAAGCACTCCAAGGTATTTAACGGGAGTTGTAGTGGGGAGCCAAGGGACATTGTTCCTGTAGAGACACAACGTAGTAAGCGGAGTAAACCGGCGAAGAGTGAAGATCTTAGCTTCGGTTTTCTGAGGGTTCAATGAGATGCGCCAAGTGCTGAACCAATGAGTTAGGCGATATAAAGAGAGCTGTATTACTTGTTGTGCGTGCTGGAGATTAACATGAGAATAATATAGTACTGTGTCATCAGCGTAAAGAGCTAAAGAAGTCGGATCTAATCAATTTTGAATGTCTGCTATGATTTTCTGTTTCACACCATTATGAGATTGAGTGTTGTTATTTTTGCGGCCCAGCTGCAGCAAAAGTGCTCTTAAAAGTAAATAAACAATTTTTGGACCTGTGTTCATAAAACACTTTTTATCCTCTATCCGCAGGAAACATATTCTCAAATTTCTGACACACCCTTTTGTTACACCTGTAAAAGTCACACAACGAGGTAAAAGGAAAATACAGAATTGCCAGTTTCCAAGCTGGGAAAAACATTCAGAAGAGAATACTCAACATCAGGGTACAATGGACTCTGAGAGCGTTGTCCCGTTTTCCCGTATTTTTATCAAAAAGTAGCATGAAAAATGCTATAAGTAGTAGCGGCACAACAAACCATCCTTCTAATAATATCACCATTACAATTAAGTGTAGTGAATAATTGACCGATATCATCTATTGCACAAAACACGTTGTATATTGGTGCGCTGCCGGGCATCCACGTCTTATTATCATTGAATCAGGAATAATATGTGAGAAATTAATGATATGAACTCATTAAACACGCTTATTTTAAATTTCATGGTAAACCCGTTTCTGTAGTCACATATTTGCTCCAGCTGCGATTTGACATAGCACTGTGGATGTAAATGAAAGAGGTCTTCAGAGAAGCTTGATTTCTTTCCTTAGTCGCTTCCAACATAAAGAGAAATAATAAAATTGTGCATTTCATTAAATAGTACTACATAAACATTAGAATAACAAATATTTCTTACCGAGGAAACATAAATCATTTGACTAATTAACCAGAGTTAAAGCAACTTTTACGGAATTCATCTACTGTGGGTTGTAATTTAAAAAATAACTCAACAGAACATATAAAAGAATATCAGCACACTTTCAACTGGATAAAATTCAAAAATATAAAATTAACTTTTTTTTACTGTTTATAATGCTACGTTTGTCCATATTTGGGTTGAACTGTAGTTTATTTTAACGTTGGTTTTATTTCTTTTAACTCATAAGCACAATCACATCCATAGCTCCATTCAATGTGGAGGTTAGAAAATGATTCTGGTTAAAGAATCGAACCAGGACCTGGGTTAAAGAAACAGGATGCTGATCACTTGAATACGGGCACGGTCTGGTAAAATATTTACCGTATTTTATATATAAACATAAAAATCGGATTATTTTGAATCAAAACACTTGTATTGAACTGTTTTCAATCAAAACTGCATTTCTCTTTGGTTATTCTACAGCATCTTTCTACCTACAATTCAGGATTTAATTCCATTAAAGAATATTTAAACAAACGTCATAAGAAATTGCAGCTATAGAACATTTATGACTTTTGTTTGAATAAATGCAAAAGAGAAAGAGTAAAAATGTGTGATAGAAAGAAATCATGGTTCAGTTATTGTTAGTTTGTTCTATTATTTTTACCCTTAACAACTAAGAGCAAAATAAACGTATTTACCTATCTCTCTCTCTCTCTCTCTCTCTCTCTCTCTCTCTCTCTCTCTCTCTCTCTCTCTCTCTCTCTCTCTCTCTCTCTCTCTCTCTCTCTCTTTGTAATCTACGTCCTCCAACGTTAAGTTACATCGGACGATGAATGAATTGGGTGAAATGATACTCAAATGAGTCCAGGGTTCATGGAGCTTACAGTTACCCGACATTCTTTTTACAGGATAAGGGAAACCCTGGAAAAACCTTATCCATATAAGTCACCCTAACCGAGATTCGAACTCGGGACCTCTAGAACGTGAGGCAGAAGCGCTACGCTACCGCCAATTTTGAATAAATTGTTCATATACTTTATCCAGTCATCTGTAACAGAAAAAAACTTTATGGAATTATTTTGAGTGTATGTAAGCGTTACAGAAAGTTAATGTAAGACTCATTAGACGAATATCAGCTTTAAATTTTCCATTATGAACAGTCTTGTAGTTTTTCGCGTCTGTCATCACCACCACCTCTAATAATAAAATTAAATGCCAAAATTATGCAAAAGCGCAGGAGGAAAATTAACACTTCGACATCTGTTTATCTAGCTGAAGCCACAGCTTCAATAGATAGTGTTCTTTTATTTGTATACAGTAGTAGGTACTTTGTTTTTAACCTTATAACGTGAAAGCCATCGTCTCTTTGGATTAAATGCCTTGATCTCAAGAGAAAAGAGAAAACCACGTTTAGGTGTTGAAGTAGGTAAGAATCCTATACATCTCCCTCAGCTATTGCTGATGCTGTTACTGGAAGCAGAAGCACGTTGTATTTTTCTATTAGTGAGGGAGGGAGGGGAGAGGGTGTAAATCATAGGTTGAGGGAAGTAATAACTTACTCTTAAGAGATTACATGTTGAAAACGCCGTAGTTGTAGTGCTGGAAGTGACCTAGTTACACTTAAAGATTACACCCCTCATGAAATATGAGCAAAACAAACCACAAATCTGTATCGGCAATCACCAGCGAACAGTGCAAACTTGCGTGCCGTTTGCAATTAAAGCAAATGCTACTTGCTGGGCGCGATCTGTAATCACTAACAAATTGCTCCTTCGACCTGCTGCTGCTTGCCCGTTTATGGCAATAATAGGGTCAGCGTTTTCTGGAGCAATGCTGTTGCTTACTTTATTGAATTCAATCGCCCTGATCGAAACGATTGAAATAACACGCACGTCTTCCTTTTGTAGATCGTTAGCTGGTGGTTTTATAACCCTATATTTTTAGTTTACTCCCAACAACTTGCTGTGAACAGTTTGCTTTAGCATTATGTTGGGTATACCCAGAACCAACCTAGAACTGAATGATAAGAAATGTAAGCTATAAATAACAGTTTCGATTACTTAAAGACACATGCATTTCAGATTCGGTGTTGGGTTGGAATTTGTTCTGCAGAAGTTACTTAAACATCAGAAAACACTGACATCAGAGTGCCCCATTTAAGCACACTTAGACTTTATGTTGAAGTTCGGGATCAAATCTAAAGTTTGGATACACACAGCGGCCACCTAGGGTGACTGAAATCTTGCTTCACTTTAAAGATTAAGTGGCTTTTAGAGTGTCATAACAAGCATTCATTGGTTAGTCACCAAATGAATAAACATCAGACAGCTGAGTTACACTATAAAATTTAATGCCACAGCCGGGATTTGAACAGGATTTCCCGGTCTCAGTCTGACTCAACGTGTTCAAAATTTGGCCTACACACAGTTAGTGTGAAAGGATAATTCAATTTCCATTAATAGACCTAATAGTGGTTGGACTTAAGGTACTTATTGTTATAAGTCGCCACTACAGAGTTGTCTCTAGTGCAGAGGAAGACAGCTTCGACAGTTGTGATATATTCAGCAGAGAGCGAAGCCTACAGTGTGTGTGACGTCAGGCAAGAGCCGTGTAGCACCAAGTTGCCCATATAAATGGCGCTGTGAGTACAGAATCTGAGGATCAGTCATGTGTAGCTCACTCGCTGATAACAATGTAGCTGCCACGTAACTAGCGGAACAGCTAAATTTACAATGTGACGATTTATTGAAGGACAAATGAACACACAAGAAAGAGTTGGCTGATTTTTACAAGAATGTCCCCCAAATCAGATTTCCGAGGTTGTATTCACCTGCTGCACGGATATTGTGTATGTTTGGCTCGACATATGTGTGCGAACATTTTTTTTTCTGTTATGAAATTAGCTAAGTACAAACCCCGAAATACCTTGTCAGTTCACAATCTAACATGCAGCCTTCGACTATAAATTTCCCAGTCCTGACATTGATATATATTGCCCGCCTCGGTAGCGTATATGGTAGCGTGTCTGCCGCACGTTCAAGAGGTACCGAGTTCGAATCACGGTCAGGGTGAGTTACCTGGATAACGTTTTCCGGGGTTTTCCCTCATCCTGATAGGACAATGTCGAGTAATTCTAAGCTCCATGGATCCCGGACTCATTTGAGCAACATTTCACCCATTTCATTCATCGTCCGATATTACTTAACGTTGGAGGACATAAATTAAAAAAAAAAAAGATAAATAGTTAAAGAAAAACGAAACAAAGTGTCGGAAAATTTCCACGTAATTGTGTTCTGGGTGCGACTTTAATTTGCAGAGAAAATTACTTTATATTTTATTTTATTTATTTTATACCATGCCTGATCTTCAGATAAACTACGAGTTGAAGTTTTATTTATTTTCTCATAGCACAGAGTCATTGTTCATAAACTGTGACCAATTGTGTAATTAAAGCAGTTAGCATTAAAATTAAAACACCCAAAATGTAAGTTGTATATATTATTAATACCCGATAGGTTTCCTGTGGCGCAGAAATCAGCGCGGTGACGTCACACGTTAACCTGCCTTTCATTCGGGAGCATATTTGGCGGTTAGAGCCTACGGAGCTAACGTCACACCGCTACTGCCTGTCTTCCATTGTCCTAGTGGTTTACCGGGATAATGTGAGTCAGTTGGAGAATTAGTCATACTGGCACGTTGGCCATGGTATACCAATGGTTAGAGCAACTGGACGGGAACCGGAAGGTCCGTTAAAATCCTGAATACAACATTGAATATTTCAGTATGACTCAATCTGTGCAAAATTTTGCCTACACACGCTGATGTGAAAGAACAATTTAATTTCCTGGAGCAAATATTTTCATGTTCTTAAACCAAGAGGTCTTCTCCATAAAGTATATATACTTTATGGATTGTTATAAATTGGATTGTTGTTTGACCTTAAGGATGAGGTAAAAGGAGTGCTGTGTTGTGATGTGGGAATGTTCATTTTGTGTTATGTATCGGTGGGCAGGTGGTCCCTTTCTCCGGTCAGTCAATGAAAAGTCCTTTTTCAATTTCCTAACTTGTTTATACACATTTTGTATTGTTTGCCGTATTCCTCTGTTTTACTCACTCCCTATCATTCTCGTTGCGTCGCCCTGCCTCTTTGATAATACTGAATCACACCACGTGCAAAATATAACTCCTCTACCACCTCTCCATCAGATACCAAAATCACACGTCTTCTCCCCTTCGTTGGTAATACCAGTGTGACATTTTTCCTCTTCTTTCCTAGGTTTGTTTGTCTACTTCCACCTCTTTTCTATTTTTTCTCTATTTCACGCCTATCACGTGGTTTACGCTGCATTTTATGGGAAGGGTTTATTTCTACGAGGGCTGTTCAATAAAGAATGATTACAATTTTTTACGGTCAAAATTTTCGTACTACAATTCAATCTTATTATATTCTGTTACCTTAATGTGAAACAAACATGCCGAAGTTTTCTCATAGTTGGTACTCCTGGTTTCCGCCTGTGAGAACCAGGAAAGTTCAGATATGTTCAGTATCGCCTACCGCTGCAATGGAGGTAAAACGCGAGGAACATATGTGGCTTTGAAATTCTCAACTAATCTCCAGTTGAGGCCTATACAATGTTACAGGAGACCTATGGAGAGTCTGTTCTTCCCAACAGCACAGCTCGAAAGTGGTTTAAAATTTTCAAAGGTGGGAGACAGTCAATTTCAAAGGAACGTGGACCCGGTGCTCCAGTTACTGCTCTTACTGAAAAAAAAAAAAACATACACACTGCTGCTGTCATTGTGAGAGAGGATCGACGAATTACCTTAAGATCACTTTCTGAAATACTGAAAATTTCATTGGGTGCCACCCACACGTTTGTGGCAGAAACATTACACTTTTACTATTTGTGCGCGATGGGCTCCAGGACTGTTGGTTCCCGAAAAAAGGACATTATCTTGCAGCTCTGCATGCAGTTAAAGTTGATGTTAGAGGAAGATCCGGAGATTATTTCAAACGTAATCATTGCTGATGAAACTTGGTTACATCATTTTAATCCTGAGAGCAAACAGCAAAGCTCAGTGTGCTCAGTGTGGAAATCTCCTTCATCACCAACAAAAAAAAAAAAAAAAAAAAAAAAAAAAATATGGTTGCTTCTGCTGGGTAAGTTATGGTCATCTCTTTCTTTGATATTCATGGAATGGTCTATCAGAATGTTGTACCTCCACACACATCAGTAACTGGAGAGTACTACAGGGATGTCCTGAAAACATTACAAGTCCATATCAAGCGCAAAAGACCACATTTCCGTGAAGCAGGCTGGATGTTGCAACACGATAATGCGCGGCCGAATATTGCCAATGTTATTACTGAATATCTACCAAAAATCAACGTGAAGTTCATCCCTCACTCTCCCGATAGTCCGGATTTATCCCCATGTGACTCTTTTCTCTTCCCTAGGTTGGAAAAGCGGCTTCGTGGAAGGCATTATCCATCATCAGAAGCAGTGGTGAAGGCTGCGGTGGCGATTTTGAAGGATCTCTTAAAAATGGTTTCCAGCATGTCTTTGAAGACTGGCAGAAACGCTGGGACAAGTGCATCGCATTCAGGAGAGACTATTTTGAGAAGGACCATTAAACTTTTGACGATGAGTAAACGTACTTTGACAAAATAAAATTGTGATCATTCTATATTGAACAGCCCTCGTACGATTTCACCTTATTAGTTATTCCATTCATATTCACCTATGCAGCAGTCATGCGTCCACCCCCTAGTGTGGTATTTCTAATACCTATCATATATTCCCAATTGCTTATTAATAGTTTCTATAGTTTTATCATCCCTCTCTTATATTCTAATATGGGAAACCTGTGGTTTCTGCTTCAACTGCCACATTCAGACTATAATCATCATTATTACCTTGTTCAATTAAGAATCAGTAAGGAGAACTTCGTTTCACAATTGCAGCATCTTAGCTACGTCGTTCTCTGCACTTCAATACGTTGCTAGAAATGTGAAGTGCCAGTGAAAATTTGAAATAATTTACATCACTGAAGTGGAAGAGTGAACTAAGGAAAGTCTCGGCTAAATATGCACTCCGTGACAGTGAAAACTGATCGAAGCATCAGTTAAAAACTGGACAAACCTACAGTATAAAGATTAAATATTGCACATGTCTCGCACCTCCTGTTAGAACTCTTGCTGATTTCGATCATCATCGCCATATCTGACGCAGCATGGACTTGACATCGGTGTCTGAATGCAAGAGAAGTCTTCATTGTCTCTGAAGTACGAGATATTGATGTTGAGCCGACAAGGGCCCATTTGTGGGTGGAAATTACAGCGATAAGTGATGGGTGTTCTCAGAATGTCCTGACGTTCAGAAGGTCGCTTGACCGGGTGTAATATGCGAGAGTTGATGGATCATGTAGATGAGACGGGCTCATTCTTCAAGATATTGCTGGGAAAGGCGTTCCCCCTGTCTCAGACGTACATCACGTATGTGGGCAGATAATTTCAAAGTGCAGTAACGAACGCCTACTGACAGCAGTATCGTGACAACAATCGCCACTGCTTAACCCACTTCACGAACCCTGCAGCACACAAAGAGCTTTGTTTCTGTCTGATTCTCAGGGACATGTTCGTGTATTAGTCCAATCCTTGCATTTTGGGTGATAAGAGTATTACTGAAGTGACAAGCCTCAGCTTATCTCCTAGTTCAAGATTGAATTTTATTGCTTTCTTACTTATTTTAATATTTTTCTGTTTATGCATTTTTATTTTAATCACAAAAGTGACATTCCTGGTAATAATTTTTATTTATTTCGGCTTCGAAATCCTCATTACTAATATTAGCTAAACTATTAAAAACTGAAGATCATAAAAAGGAAACTATTAATACAAATGTTGCTTAGCAACGTCACACATTCAGTACGGTGTTAATACAACATAAAAACATTATATTTAATCATAGAGCTACAGCGAAGAATATATTTGTTGCTTGTTAGGAGTGTATTAAGCGGAAAATTGTGTATACCTTAATTTATTAAATTAACCTTTTAACAGAGAGGATCTATTCCACTACAAAGCCTATCGTCCTTTCAGTTTCAAAAACGAGTCCTCAGAGGCTTACAAAACAAAAGACTCGTTACTATATGCATAAAGCTGATTAGTTATATAATATTATCTTAAGCTGAAGATAAAATCACCTATTAAGGGGAAAAAGAAACTATTTGGACATGTTACATGTATATGATTCCCTCTACACGCTTATTTAGCTTCTACACATTGCCCTTATGAAAGGTTACTTTTCTATCCTGTTCATATCAAGTATAATATACGTCTGTAAAATATGTAGTCAAGAATGAGTAATTATAATGTAACAGATTTTTATATAAGATGTAAATTTTCACTTTGCTACCTTTTCAGTTAAAGAAAATGAATTGTAAACCTAAAATTGTGTCTGCTGATGTACCCACTTATTCACCTGTAAGGAAACAGTTTTCTTACATCTGTATTCCTGACAGAAATATTTGATTAAAGCAAAATCGTTTGGGCTCAATAGTAGTCAGTTCAAATGTATTTCCATCTGCAGAATCCAAAAATTGCCATAGAAATACCAGATTAGATCTTGCTTTGGAGGTAAAGCGACATTTAACGTTTTAGTGTCAATATCTTAAACATAGGAAATTTAATGATATTAAAAGAGACTGGCCTGCAAGAAATCTTAACATTACCGAGAAAAATGTGATTATCAAGCCTTTAATGAACCCTAAAGATGTTCTATTTCCACCCCCTACCGTGCATATCAAGTTGGGTTTGATGAAAAAATTGTCAAAAATATGAACGAAGAATTGTGGGCCTTTAAGTACACAAGAAATTTCCGAAACTAAGTGATGCAAAAGTTAATGAAGGAATTTTTGTGAGGTCACATATTCGGCAACCTGTAAAAGATTCTGCATTTGACCAAGTTTTGGAGGGGAAAGTAAAGAAAGCTTGAAAAGCCTTCAAGGGTGTTTGTTCGTAGATTTTTAGGCAACAAAAGAGATGATAACTACACGTATTTGATGGCAGTGCTCCTGCAAAAGTACCATAACCTTAGATGTAAGATTTCCCTTAAAATCCATTTTCTTCACTCCCCCCGAGACTTTTTCCCTCCTAGATGTGGAGCTGTAAGTGATGAACGTGGAGAACGATTCCATCAGGATATTTCGGTTATGGAATTAAGATATCAGGGCCTTTGTAATGAACCTATGCTTACAGATTACTTTTGGTCTTTATGTAGGAATGCTCCCAAACTCTCTTACAAGAGGCAAGTTAAAAGATGACGATCTGCTGAAGTCACCATATGATTCTCCTCAGTCACGACCATCTGCGAGGTATTCTCCCAGCAATTTAGAACTTTTAGAATGCAACTACCATTTTTAAAAAGTCAAATGCACTTTCAATGTTGTTAGCATATGTAATTAAAATGTATGTTTTGCTCTTAATCCGTTAATATGAAATAATTCTATGTAGTGTATATCACAGAAACTAGAGCTAAGTAAAGTTTCTCATTGTCATATTCGTTTTTCTCAACACAACATTACTAAGGATTGACTCATGAAGTGTTGGAAACATTCAACAATTTATTTTTTGTTGCCCAGTGTTAGCATACCTAATTATGGGATTTAAAATATTAATTAATAGAAAAATATACACTCAAACTTTGCTTCCGAACTAACCTATGTTTGCTGTCTTAGGGTCAATGTTTTGCGATGACTACTCCAGTTATTTCTAAGTGGGATTGTAAATGGCAAACAACTCTGTTCGTGGAATAAGTCACGTTAGTGGAAATTTGCATACTCTAGTGATGCAATGTCGTCACGTTCTGTGAATATCCCTTGGTTCCTGCAGCATGAAAACAGTGCAAACTTGCATAATCGTGAAAAAGATGCCTACCTCGGTACCTATTCTACTTTAAATTAGAATTCAGAAAGAGACTTCGCAATGCCAGAATAAATTGCTCGTTATTTTGAATATATTTGTGTAAGTAACATATTTAAGTGATTCAGAGTTTTCAATTACCCCGTTATAGCATTTATAAAGAAATTTGTGGCATAACTCATCCTCCCATGTGGATTACACTTTAAAATGTTCCTTAAGATACTTAAATTCAGTGGGATATTTATAATAATTGGTAAAAATCATTCCATAAACTGGAGTAACTTTATATTTTCTGGAAAACACAGTTCTGTGTGAACTAAAGAAGGATGTTTAAATTACTTATCAGTGAGAGAAGCGACTTGAAAGCATAACTCCAGGATCAACCACGTGCTAGGATTAAATATTTGGTAGATCTGGAATATAAACATAAGACACTACCCACACATTTTAACTTGAGCCTTTAGATGGCATCAATATAACATTGTATATAATATAACTACATTACCTAAAAGGGGGATGTGAGTGGTCTTTCCCACGATGAAACTCATAGCGTTTCTAGACGTTTGCAGAAACAACTAACTTGGTACCGGAAACTAATGCTGTGTTTTGAGGAGCTTTGTATTATTTGTACCATAGAGATTCGTCAACCTCTTGCATTGTACCCAATATATATCAGTATACACAATTTGTTGTAAACCTATTTCTCATAGGCTATTCCTGGCACGGCTCGTGCTTTTGTCTTCTGTCAGATTTATACGCGCTAGCAAGAAGCAAGGATAGTTGTCCGACACTTTAAAGTAACACCTAAACCACTATTTGTGCTACACCGAAGATCTGTGAGTTTGTGGGAATGCTGTCCAATGAACGCCCTTGTTATAGCGACGTATCGCTTTGAGACTACTTCTCTGATTGGCTGTTTTTGCTTGGGATTGTGCTACGGCAAAACGGAGCACAAAACCGTCTACTTCTTGCTGTAGTGTTTTCAGTGCCATCTGCAGTAGTTACAGTAAACTGCTGCCGCTAGAAGTGCTCTTGCAGATATTTGCTTGTAGGCGGGAGTTAGGAATGTATGTTGGCCCTACTGGATTTCGTTATTTACAATTCGAATTATTGGCTTACTGAAAACAGTTATGCAGTTCAAGGTATACTGTTATGTTTGATGGCATCACCACGTATTTTGCGTGCATTAACATGAATTTGGTAGAAAGGATAGTTGTCAGACTCTTTAAAGTAACATGTGACCATTATTGGTGCTACACCGAAGAGCTGTGTGTTTACGGCAAGGCTGTTCAATGATAACACTTGACATAGCGGCGCATTGCTTTGAGACTACTTCTCTGATTGGCTGTTTTTGCTTAGGATTGTGTTACGGCCAAACAGAGCACAAAACCTTCTGTTCTTGCTGTAGTGTTTTCAGTGCGATCTGCAGTAGTTACAGTAAACTGCTGCCGCTAGAAGTGCTCTTGCAGATATTTGCTTGCAAGCGGGAGTTAGGAATGTATGTTGGCACTACTGGATTTCGTTATTTACAATTCGAATTATTGGCTTACTGAAAACAGTTATGCAGTTCAAGGTATACTGTTATGTTTGATGGCCTCACGTATTTTGCGTGCATTAACATGAATTCGGTGAGGAGCTCAATCAGTAACCCTATCTCAAGAAGAACCTTAGAGGAAAAAGTGCAGATCAAGCAATAGGGTAAGGCGACTCGCTACACAGCCGCGGTGCAGGTGCTGGGCTACAAGCACCGTGTTGCCTAGGTTTGTCTTCCGTAGTAGTGGCGGTCCGTACTTCAGTGTCAGTTTGATATGGAAGGGCACTCATTAAAGCGAAGGGCACCCACTAATCCCGAATGGGAAACTGAGTTCTTCTTCATTGAATGCAGCGGTGGTGCTATTTGATTAATTTTTAAGTGCTGAAAGGATTTAATCTTCAGCGATATTTTAATACATTGCATGATAATGATTAAACGGCCCTAGAAGAAGAACGTACTGCAGAGATACAAAAGCTCAGAGACAAGATCACATAGCAGCAAGAGGGGGATGGCGGAATGGCAGAAATCTCAGTTTATATGAGTTACGAAATACCACTAGAAATTGCCATATCTTCTAGTCGTTTTTCTGAGGGTCCATTTATTAGACGACGTATGCCTATAGCTGCAAGTAAATTCACCCCTGTCAGTGTTGACCAATTGGAAAGTGTCAGTCTGTCTATTTCACGCAGAATTCAAGATCTGGCGGACAAAATTTACGCACAACTTATTGAAGGAGCAAGAGAATTTGTTGCATTCTCTATTGTCATTGATGAGAAGGCTCAATTATGCACTTTTATTCGTGGAGTAAATGAGCATTTGGAAGTTGTGGAAGAAATGATATATCTGGTGTCAATAAAAGGCACAACAGGAAGCACCTTGAAATGTGACACTGAGTTTTTTTTTTTTTTTTTTTTTTTTTTGTAATTTACGTCCTTCAACGTTAAGTCATAACGGACGATGAATGGAATGGGTGAAATGATGCTCAAATGGGCCCAGGGTCCGTAGAGCTTAGAGTTACCCGACATTCGTCTTTCAAGATAAGGGAAAACCCCGTAAAAACCTTATCGAGGTAACTCAGCCTGGCCGAGATTCGAACTCGGGACCTCTTGAACGTGAGGCAGATATGCTACCATCTACGCTACCGAGGCGGGTGACACTGAGATAGCTGACGGTTACAGAAACAGAGGAAGTGTGCTAGATTATTATAGGAGATTTCCGAAATCAAGATTGCATCGACTACAAAGGCGTGCGGCATCTATGTTTGCAATGTCTGATTTTTTTTTATTTATCCAGATTTATTTAACCCTATTTTACACAGTGGTATATTAGGGCTAGAGTTTATGCATGAAAATATACAATTTTAACAAAAATATTTTAAATACTAGAAGGAAGAAAGTATGTTTTAATCTTATGCATATTAATTTAAACTATTTCAGACCTTTAAACACTGAGTTTATAAACATCATGAAGTACTTATACTGCTGTGGCTTCATTTGCAAAGATGTGAGCGGAGCAGAAAATTCAGTTACTAGAGGGTCTAGCTTGAATATAAATTCTTGTCCTTCTCTCCAGAAAATGGGACAACAGAAAATGAGATGAACCACAGTTTGAAAGTCTTCACCACACATGCACTCGGGGTTGGATGTTAAGTGAAAGTGTGATAAGTATTCACCAAATTTACCATGTCCACTTAAAAATTGTGTCAAAACAAAATTTGGTACAAGAGTTCCACATTTTCCTCTGTCATATACACTAGGGAAAAATAATGTTTTTGTTGAACTTCCATTTGGAGTTGTTAGCCATTGTTGGTTCCATTCTTCAAGAATATGTTGATGTATTATTCTCCTTACAGTATAAATAGGACATAAAGAGTATGTCATAAGAAGATTGGATTCTGCAGCCTTCTTAGCCAAGCAATCAGCTCTCTCGTTACCTAAAATTCCACTGTGTCCTTTAAGCCATCCCATGAAAATATGTCCTGGATGGTTTTGAAGCAAGGTTCTGATTTCATGTGCTAATGAGTTTAAATTTTATTTATCATTAATAGCGAGTAGAGATGATTGTGAATCACTAAGAATACGGGCACTGTTCCCATTAACAGTACACCATTTTATAGCTTCTTTAATTGCTAAGAGTTCCGACTGGAATACAGAACATTCAGGTGACAATTTAAACATGAAGTTAGTTTGTTCCGTTTGGTTTTCGTAAACAACAAAAACACATCCTACTGCTGATATATTATCTTCAAATTGGAAACGCGAACTGTCTGTATATATGTAATAATCATGAAAATTACATATTTCATTTAAACAGGTTACAAAACTTGATGGTTGTTCTGCTGTGGTAGGATGCAATGTCTGATTCGGCCTATGTAAGTGAATCCTTATTTTCGTCTAAGAAACGCATTAGAAACCTTCAGAGAGCCAACGTCAATGATCATAACTTGAAGTGTGCATTAGGGGCCCAGAGTTGTGTTTCATTGTTGCCAAATGTGACGAATATTGTGAAAACTAAAAGATGTCAGAAGGCAAGAGAGTCTACCAATAACTGAATGTATCAAATTCTTATTTAAAACGTGTATATTTTTTTAATATGAAGTATTTCGTGTAATATCACTATATGGTATATATTACTTTGTTATTTGGTATTTTTCAATTGTCTCAGGATAAAAATTGTGCTAATTTCCACAAAGTACTGTTTCGTTCTTATAATTAAAAATATTGCTTTTATATGCCATCATTTGGTTCTATAGGATTAAGGGCTATAATAATCCTACTAGTATTGGGTTGTTTTATATATAATTTAATAACAAGTACCAGAGAGATATTAATACCACGTATTATATATTTTCTGCATTGTTCCTTCACTACTTACATGTTGTTAATTATTTAATGGTAACAAAAGTGCAGATTGCGGAACGCCACTGCGCGAGGTAGTGATTGGCATATCTCCCTAGCACCCGCCAGCAACGACCAGACACGCCGGCACCCTGCGAGCTGTAAATGTGCTTATTAGTAAGAATAAACAAAGCGTAAAGTATTTAAATATTGTACTAGATTTAAGTGCTTTAGGAAATATAAACATTGCAACACTGTTAAGCCGTGCATATCAGGAGGCGAGACTGAAACATAAAAAGCAAGATGGGGATTAAAAAAAAGGCATTAGCTTTCCCGTATAATTGGACTGCATTGTTGTCAATGGAGAAGAGCATTGCCTCTAGGATAGAGGATTTTAACACCAGAGTCATCGATAAGTTCTGCAATGGAAAGGAGGGTCGCATGGAAATCATACTTCGACATTAAGTAAGGCCGTAGGTATTTTTATCAACGTTAATGTCAGAGGTGCTACTCACATTAGTCCTAAACCCGTAGGACCAAGGACCCGGGCCTCCTTCGACCAGGGAGTTACCGAGCTGTCCCAAAAGGGCGCCCGGCTCCTCCGTGGTGCTTTCCATAGGGCAAGACCTAGAGACTAACAAGCCCTGTTCCTATGAACTCAAGACGGGATGGAACTGGATACGTCACTTACGCGTGCCAGCTCCAAAATGGGAGGGCAACCGAGTAACCTCGGTGGGGCCGCCTGGTGATCTTCTACTAGCTATGATGGCTAGTACGCGGGAATACTAATGGCTTCCCTCAACCCCGTCCGTAGACGTACCCGATCTCCCACGGGCATCGGGAACCACTGCCCTCTCGAGTCCAATCCAATCCGAACAACTCCCAATCACGGAGGGGCTCGAATGTTCAACCCGAGGTTCCCCGTGTAACGTTAAAGTTACCACGAGTGCTAGGGGTCCGCAGCGTCCTCACCACGGCAGCTGAAGGGGACAGATCCCTTCCGCTACGGGAGATAGCTTTGTAGCACACTTCTAATTTCATCCATCAGCCGCCACTGGGCTATTATAATGAGTTCGAGTTGTTTTTCTTTCTTTGTCATGAAAGTATTTGAATTATATAGTACTTGATTTAAAATAATTTGAGCCACATTTGAGAAAGTGAAAAATACGAGAAACCTATCTTGTAAGGGGCAATTAGAATAGTAAATCATTTTTGAGAAAGTTTATTTCTTAATTTTAAAATACGCTGAAAATAAATACGATGTTCATTATTCTTTTGTTTAGTTATACTTTCGCAAATAGACACACATGGACCGAATTGCTTTTTACAGAGAATCCAAAGCATGTATTTACGTTTAAATTTTTAAATTTTGACACCTTTTTCGTTTATTTAGAATAATATATATATATATATATATATATATATATATATATATATATTGTGTCTAGCAGAGATAAAAGAAACTAACACTATTTCTGCGTTAGAGGATATACCCCTATTTTCTGTGTGACCGAAGCTGAGGTATAGTGAAAAGAAGGCTATGTACCAACCACTGACACAGCATTCCACAAGAGAACACGTCTCTCATTACTGAATATATTTTTATATAGAAGGTTTACGCAGTACAAGCAAAAAGGAATTGTTTCTGCGGAGACAATGAAAGACCTAACATGTAACTAAGTATAATTGGTTCCCTAACAGTTCGTGAATAATGAGTACTATACTGAAAGAACAATGGGTGGTTGCTAACGTTCTTATCAGAGGACTAATGGTGAAAAATAGTCAAGGTATGTAATTTCATGTCCTAAACCTTGCTTCTTATTATTTCTAAATAATTAATTTTACGTTATCTGTAAGTACAATTCAGTTCAAGTGAGAAAAGCTTCATGCCTCATAATATAACAGCCACATCTTAATTTACTTTTTTTTTTCTAAATTGTGAAACACATAGAAGACTTAAGCCAAAATTTTCAGAGACGATGTACCTTTGTAGAAACTTGCAGTACGATTTACAATAAAACAGGCACAGTTAAGAAAAGGTAGTATTTCGTCAATGTGACATTACATGCGAAATTAAATAACCTCTATTTTTGAATAGCTTTAATTTTCTAGAATAGGTGCATTTAGTGGTGTGGAATTATTAACAACACTCAAGGATAAAGGAACATGAGCATTTTTTCTTTTTTCTAAGTTAATGGTCTCATATTTATAAATTCATTTCAATTCCAATTTGTTAATAGCTTTTTTTAATCTGATAAAAGCTTTCTCTTCCAAACAACAAAGTTTAGAATAATTCTTAAAATATATACCTTATAATATTTTGATTAAATTTATTAACTAATTGAACTAAATTTAATTTTAATTTAATAATTTGACATGGAGCCACATAAAAATGCTCCAGAATGAGTGTGGATTAGGCAGTGACAGGAACAACGACGCTTGCCTCACGCGGATTTCGCAGGTATAGATACACGTGGTGCCACGTGCTGTAACTGTTTGTAAACATATCAGCTTACTCCTCAGTTGCTTGCTACTATTTATTTGGCTTATGAAACCGCAAATGAATGAAATCTGGAAACGAACATAAAATATATGAGTGGCGATAGAAATCTCCAAACATAATAAATTATTGCAAGTAATTCATCTGGAACGACCTTCTCTCACACAGAAGAGATATTCTAGAAATGCTCTCACTCTCTGAAAGCAGTATAAGTCACACAGATGTGTGAAATAGAAAAACTACCTCGAAATGTTTTGTTCATTAAAATTGTATACAACTTCAAACTGAATAACCCCAATATACCTGCAATTGCTAAGAGAACTATATGACAGTTTTCAAAAAATGGTGAAGATGTATTATTTTTAGAAGACTTTTCTTCTGACTTCAAATATTCATTCGTTCAATTACCATCTTAACGTATATTATAGATGTTACTTATTTTTAGGTCATACATAGAAATTAAATTTAAAACATATTTAACATAAATAAATACATTTCATTATAAGACCTTATAAACAAATATAATGGTACTTCTACGCTATTCAATATTACCGATAGAGCCATCTATGAAAAACAAGACGAAGTTGTTAAAGAAATGCATCCTGGCGGCCATTACTATAATTAAGACATCCTTTATCTAAAAACATATGTTTATAACACTTAGTTGACCTATTATATTCTCAAGGCAGTCTTCTACATAGACTAGAATGTTTTCAGAAGTAAAGTAGCTACATTACACATTTGTATATACAACAGAAATATAAGAGACTGAAGTAATAGTCAAATGTTCAACAAGTAGACCGCTGTATGCTGACTTTTATATTATATAAGGTTACCATGACAACAAGAGAAATACAAGAAGCTACTTAACATTTTAAAGATGAAAATCAATTGTAGAACGTAGTCTAAAAGTAACGAATACCTCGCAAGCTGTAAATGATATAAAAAGACGCAAATTATTTGTTTTATTTTATTCTTATATTACTTAAGATAAGTATTTGAAGAAATATAAATATGACGTGTGCCAGTGTATGATCATACAAATGTAAGTGTGAAATATATTACATAGTTACCAAATCTTACTAAATAAATGACAGTTGCATGTCTGTCTCTGTGGAAGAACAGAGTTGTTCAGTATCAACAACAAGGATTGAGTAGTTGAGTAGTCTTTTACTTCCACACATAGATTTATTCTCGTTGTAATATTCATATAGATAAAGCATACAAAGTATTACTACAGAGCCGTGTACATCTCATTAAATTAAACGAAACCCAAATAAATATTATCACGTGACCGTAAACAAAACGACGAGCTCAAAACAAATCTTGTTTAAATAACAAACACGATATATAACTTCATCCAATCAGAAACATTACAAAAACTATAACTCCTTCATAACTGTTCGTTACATGCAACCATTTTCGGAAATTTTGATTTTCTCAAAGCGTCTCTAAGGATTTTGATTAAGTTAAAACTTATATTTTATAACAATTTAAACGTGCTTCTTCATTTTTTCACAAATATCTTCTTTAGTTGTCTTCATTTTGAATGACGTTTCCTTAATTAGTAAATCGTAAGAGATCGACAAATTCTTAAAACATAAAAAATGTAGATGGCGTTAAGTACTCAATTATGTGAAATAATATTTGTTGTAACCATTTCCGGGATATTACTTAATATTGGTCTGTACTTCAAGATGTTTATACTTTGTCAAAGAGAAGGTTGTTGTTTATTTTGTGTGACCTGACCACGTAAAGCTATCCCAATACACCAACTCTTAAAACATTTGACTGAAGACCTTGAGTCTCTATATTCCCTACTTCTATCGTCACGACAAAAACTCCAACTTATCTGACTATATTTGTTACTAAAACTGATAGCCAAATTGTAATTTACAATAATGTTATCTTTTTACAATTGCACACCGTAATTACGTCTCTTTAATGTTTCTTTATTTCTCTGTGTCATGCACCAACTTGCGCTACTTGTAGTTTCCTCGATGTACACCTAACGTTTCCCTTTTACACTGCTCTGGCACAACAACTCTGATATTTACTGGTCAACTCTACTCTGTATTGTACACACTGTCTGCAGACTCAGCATTGCGGAGAGTTCTCACTGATGTAAACAAAGACTCGGGTTTCTTCTTGCCACGAACCTAAACAAACATTCTTACGTCAATAGAAATAGTTTGTTAATAATCTGACAGTTATCATAAGAATTTGTTTATAAAGTTAATGGTACACACTAACTGTTAATGTGTTATATAATACACTTTTGTTAAGGACGCTAATGCTGAGAGTATTACAAATTACTTGTTTAATATATCTCCTCTTGCTGAGAAAGTATTTCGGTAAAGTTCAGTAATATTCTGTATATAACAAAATATGTAATGACGCTAATTCTATAAACGGGTAAGTCTGTTTAGAAGACTGACTTGAGAAAGTAGTTGGAATATGTGAACTTAGTGTCATAAGTATAACCTTTTAGGCAAGAGATGATCTCTTAGTTATATTGATTGTCCGCCAGGATACATTGTTTGTAAGATGTTCGTCTTGCTATTCGTAGATGGCACCACCTGTAGTACCGTTTAGTACAGAAGAATATTTGTATTTATTTACAAAGCTTTATGACAAATTGTAATTATGTTCATTAATTATGGTTTAGATTTTATTTATCCTTATGATATGGTGATAGACAGTACCCGTAATATACGTCCTCATATTATTGAACGAATAAGTAATTGTACGTGAGAAGACAGGTCTTCCAAAGGAAATATATATCTACGTCTTTTCTACAGTTTCACATGGTTATATCATAATTAGCTGTTGTTAAGATCTATTTTGTTGGAACTTGTGTAAACTTCTAAAGAACAAAACCAAAACAAGTTTTATCATCATTTCACAAATATACATCAGCTAAAGAATAAAGCAAGTGAAATGATGCTCAAATGAGCCCTGGTTCCGAAGAGCTTAGTTACCTTTCATCTTTCAGGATGAGCAAAAACACTGGTAAAAAAACCTTATTCAGGTCCTTAACTCACCACGAACGATATTTGAACTCAGGACCTGTTAAATGTGAGGCAGACATGCTACTATCTAATATTATTATATCTATTCATCTATTGCTTAATTATTGCTTATGAATGATCAAGGTGCTCTAAAATTCCGTTATATCAGTCCATGATGGCAAATAAGTTGATGGACATATGCAACTTCTAGCTTTTAGAGGGAAGTTAGTATTAGTGAGGTTGAGGATGGAAGCTTTAAATGATAAACATAACAGGAAACAACATCAAAGAGTTGTAGATAAATTAACCAAAACTAAATGACTTATGCAATGAGACGAGCATCTTATTTCACGTGTTTGATAATACTAAATAAAGCATTTGTAGTTTAAAAGGAAGCTTTTGATATTTACAGTAAGTAGTTGAAAGTATTGTACAAT
Source organism: Mantis religiosa (assembly GCA_030765055.1). Classification (NCBI taxonomy): domain Eukaryota; kingdom Metazoa; phylum Arthropoda; class Insecta; order Mantodea; family Mantidae; genus Mantis; species Mantis religiosa. The sequence goes on along the minus strand of CM060959.1, from coordinate 56,063,004 downwards.
TAAGATCATAATAAAATTCTCTGAAATTAAACTAATAAATATTATCATTTATGTAACTATTTTTACACGAAACTAAATTAATCTTGCGTTTGTAGAACTCCCTTCAGCTATTCCATCCATCATAACCATATTCGTTATTTCGGCGTACGTACAGCGCTCCATATTGCCTGGATTTGCTATCTAAGTACGCGCAAAATCCTCCCTGTTAGGACGGAATGTGTGGAATTTACACTGAAAAGCAACCTTCAACTGTCCGAGTTATTAGTCGACTTTTTCACAAATAACTGCCCTTTGCCCCATTACCTGAAAGGTAGGCTAGGGTCTCTGAAAAAGGGCAAGGAGTGATGTCTTTGTTCTCGTGGCCGGTGCGTCCCAATAACAAATTTTGAGGTTCGCACACCAGTGGTTCCTGCACTGCCTAGTCACAAAATCATATAATGGTGCATAAAATTATACCTAACAGAACTTCGAAGCTGCGACACCGAAATTTGGACTAATTAAGTTACAAAATACGCAACGGCTTTGACCGTTCAGTGTCGATTTGATACAACCTGTATAATGCATTTAAACTGTAAACAAGAATGATTTTCAACATAAGCTTGTTGCTTTAAAGATTGAAAGCCTAATTAGCCTTGTCGAAATTGATAACATATGGGTAAACATCCGGAATGGTACCTTTTGAATCGAAATAGATCAAAACATCTCGAGATACTGTATCCAGAAGTTGCATAAAGATTATCCTTTTTATTACGACTTGTTTACACCTCATTTCTTGACTTGCTGGCTAGTTAGTTTGAGGTTACCGGTCCTACACAAAGCATTCGTATTTATTTCCAACAAATGTATTACCGTCAGGCGTGCCCGATCGACATTACGCCTCTAGAAGAAAATAAACACGCCTGGCTTTTGCGTGTCACGTCTAATTGGACGTACTAATGAAGCTGAACAGATACTATTCTTAGTAAATTGAAATTTTAAGCGCGCAAATGAAGCAAATATTGTGCATTACACTTATCTTATGTGTGGGGTTGGTATTATGTTGGGAGCTGGTTATACCAGCTCTCTTAGTTAAGGGAAGCCCTTGGAGGTATCGTGCATTCTTATTTTGGAACCATGTATGCACTATGTTTCAGCTCAATACACAAAAACCTTGGTTATTGGCCCGTATTTACAGTAGAACCTCGTTTACCTGAATCAACCGGAACTAGGGCCGATCCAGGTTAACCCGGTATTCCGGTTTATCCAGATAATGAAGGAAAAACAATGACAAAAACCTGTAAACATTAGGGAAGTGTTTCTATGGAGTTTAGAAATTATTATCAACAAATTTTCACGTAAAACACATAGACTGTATGTATTGCAATAGCCTATGTACTTACACCGTACACAACATAACTACAGACTGTCGGCAGACTAGTCTGCTCTCTATTTAGTCTATTGCTTACGAACAGCGTGACCACGCATCCGCTGTAGTATTAGAAGTTCTTTTGTTTTGACTCTCGAAATATAGCATCAATTTCTCTATGTTTAGTACTGCTTGTGCGTGGATAATAGCTACAGTTGGTCCATCAACACTGTCTGAATTTAAGTATTCTTCATAAAGCAATAATGCCTTCCCCTGTAATCGGTTTGTAACCTCCATCATTGTCAATGTGTTCTTCATTAACATCAGAAGAGTTGTCGATATATTTAAAATTATCTATAAAATCTTCTTCTACAGTTATGTTTTCTTCTTCAGTCCTACTTCCTGGCAAGTCACACGCACCAGGCCACAAATGTTTTCCATGGCTTTATCAAAGTTTATCTTCGAAACATCTCTAAAACATCACAGGTTCGGATAAAAAGCTTTCACATTTGAATGAGTAGTGCCGGACTGAAAAATTGAATGCCGTAGCAGGAAATTGAAGCATAGCATTGATTTTTTTTTTTTTTTCAGTTTGGCTCTACTCAACCAACCTTAGCCTACACACGGCAAGTGTGGATGAAATTATTAATTCCATCAGTTTACTTGTATAACATAGTGATTTAACTATGAAGCCTGGGACTTAAGTACTTACAGCATAGTTAGTCACCACAAAAAGGTGGTATATGAGAACCCCTAGTGGTTTACCGGGAAACATACGAGTCATTTGGGGAGTTTAATGTCATATCAGCCCGTTGGCCATAGTAGCTCATATGGTTAGAGCGTCCGCACGGAGAGCGTGAGATCCGTGGTTCAAATCCCGGCTATGGCATTGAAGTTTTCAGTCTGGCTCTGCTCATTCAAACCTTAAGCAACATACGGCTACTGTGGAAGAATTGATTATTTCATCAAGCTTGCACATTGTTTAAGAAGATAAATTCAAGTGTAGTATTGAGCTTAAATGTCACTTCTTTTTCTTACGGATGAAAAATAAATATATCTATAGATTAGCAGTTTACATTGGTTTAATAGTTTGTTTATTTAATTGATTAAATTTTATTATATTAATATTGTTATTAATATTATATTATATTAACTAATCTGTTTATTAATTTATTTAATAATTTCGTTTAATAGTAGATCATTCGGATTACCTCCGTTTCTGTTTAGTCCGGATAAGCAATATTTATAATTTTATAAATTTGTATTTTACATTTTTAATAGCTGAAGTTGAAAAGCAAAGTAGTGAGCCATATTCCAGATTGGTATCCAAAGCATTACATTTAACTTTATTATCAATTTTTATTTTGTTGCCATGACTCTAAAACCTACAAAATAAAAACGTAATAATGAGATGTATATCATTATCTTAGAATGTGCATTATTTCCGACTTCGCTCACGATTTGCTGCACATTCAATTACACTTAGAGCTGGGAGTCTTGCTAATGAGTTTCCAGAGAGAATGGGATCGACTGTTACCTCATTTATTCCGGCATGGAAACCTCTCGCGCTGGGCCCACAAACAACATACCAGACGTGTTTTTGTGCTTCTTTGATTTCCAGCTGGGTGATGCCGTACCTTGATCAACTTGTACGCTGAACCTGGCATCATTACCTGCAAATAGCGAAGTGAAGTTTCTCATCAGAGATAAACCCACTGTAACACGTATAAAGGAGATAAACAGCGACTATTTACATGCAAATTCAAGCTAATGGAATTCTTTTACTTAGCTCGGCTCTTCCTTCCTTAGTCAAATTAAAGTTTATTTAAGTGTTTGAATCTTCCTCCGGCGTTGAAATCACCAGAATCATTTGAATAATGCGCGTTAATGGGAGCGGAGACCACTAAGTGCCGACTGCAGACACTTGGTATCGTAAGTTTCAAGACCACATTTAGAACAGGTTCTTTGCTCTCTAAACACCGCGAGTGTAGGTAATACTTATTATGTACAGCAGCATCAGAGAAAAAAGAACATCAGGTTCCATAAAGAATCGAAAATTGGGAAACACTCACTATAAAATTAGAAGACTAACTGTTTGGTAGTATGGGTCAGATAACCGCAAAAATGTAGCGCTTCTATTGTGGTATTATTCTATATTTTTAACTGTCCACGTGTGGCAAAATTGTCTCATATTGTATTGGCAAAATATTGGAATCTGACAGTCTAATGCAGTGATGCCCTGACATAAGAGAGGGAGCAGAGAATAGATTGATAATTACACCTTACAGAGCTTCGATAAGCTCATACATTCATCACAGTCACAAACAGACCTCTCTAATCTTGGTTACCTTGAAAAAAAAGGCATTGCGATCAACCGTCACTGAGAGAGTGAGAGAAGAGGTTATCTCTCACTATATTCTATCTCAGACTAGTTTAATGCTGCTGTAAACTACAAGGCGGAGCTGACTCAACTAGCCACGTATTTGATAAGTTTTTTGCAACAATATATATACTCTCTGTTTCATATAACCTTCCCCGAGGGCCCAAATGACCTTGTTGTCGACGGGCCCTTAAACGCCACACACTCACTCACCTTCCCCGCTGACATGTATCACTCCGCGTGCAACTACCTTCCCCCTCAATCTAATTGGCTAATGCTTTCGCGCCATAGGCCATAGGCGGTGTCATCCCGTCACACTTAAACCTGCATTAAACGTCATAATAATTACCAGTAAGATAGACAAAATCATACAAATAAGGAAATGAAGGCATGCAACAATACACATTTGTAATGAAACTCAACTCAACTCAGCCTTCGGCCTTTTCCACTGGGACTTTTTAAACAAGCACACAAAACTTGTAAAAATGCTTGTCTTTCAGTCTTAAAAGTCGTGTCACGCCATACTTTACTTTTCGTGTGTCGTTTATTCATCCAAGTCTCGTCAAGGTAGCATATTTTGCGATTTGTATCCCGGTACAGTCTGATTGTCCTTAAATTAACGTCTTCCCCACACAGCAATATCGCCTCTGTCTCTTAGCACATTCTTCTTGTCCCTTTCTTCATTCACAAACCCCAGCTGTATAAGCAAACTCTACGGACTAGATCTGCTGAAGTTTGGTAAATCTGCATTCTCATTTACAGCAGACAAAATTTTATTTGTGTTAGGGAGTTCGTTCCTAAAGAAAAAACTATGCACATGACGACGTATAGCACTTTTCATGAATCGCAATCACCGAGCACTCGTTTTTGCTTATTCCTGCTTTTGCCTGAAGTGATTAGTTCTCCTGTTGTCTCAATTTCACTTCGTGGTGTTCCTACGCACCTAACACACACCTGTAAGTTCAGAGCGCAGCTCACTTTCTCACTCACAAAGACGGATTCTTCTCTGCGAGTGCATTAAACACATGCACCACAATTTACTTCGCTGCTTTGTAAAGGTTTTCTCTTGCGATGCCTCAGCGAAAAACTGGCGGTAGACTGCTATTATACATTTAATAAGTTTATGCGCAATAAACGAAGCGCCACACCCCCGCAGACTGCCCCAACTTCAGCTACCGAGGTCGAAGGATAGAGTGGACCAACTCTGTCAAGTACCTAGGTGTTAACTTAGACAGGGATCTAACTTTTCACCAACACATCAGGGACCGAGCGGCGGAGGTACAGGGAGCAATTGCTTCCCTGTATCCAATGCTGGGGTCAACCTCAATGCCAGTTGGCATGAAGTTATACCTCTTCCGAACGCTGGTAATCCCGGTTATGCCTTACGCCTGCGAGATCAGGGGCATGGCCGCAGACAGCTGGGTAGCATTGCTCTAACGTGCACATAATAGAGGACTTAGGTCTATATATTCTGTGTGATGTTATTTTCCTACCAGGTTGCTTCACGAGGCCCCCAGTCTTCCATACGTGGAGGATGAAATTAGGCGCCGGGCATCAAAATTATACGCAAGTTTACCCAACCACAGAAGCGCCCTTGTCAGATCCTTGGGACATTATGAACCCACTAGACGCCGTTATAGACAGCACCGGTTAGCCCGCATGGCTTGCAAGCATCCGAGATAACCCAGGAGCTTATCCGAACAGCAGCTAAAGGTGAGCCCCACATAATCCTTCCAAGCTGCTTGGCATCAAAATTATTCCCCGAAGTAAAAACAAATAAAAGCACCAGGGTGCAAGGTGTTGCATCCTGTCCTTCAACCCCTAGGTATATCTTGTAACCTCATAAATAACACCAATCCAAGAACCCACATTTCACCCTACAACTTCCCGAAATATACCTTACCTGCGGTAAAACCCTTAACGGGTGGGCATGCAGCAAAAAACTTCTGGTATTATAGAGCCAGCCAGAACCACATTGCATGGCATGCCCAGTGAAATAATTTAGCTCTCGCACTCGGCACAACACACCTTCGAATGGCAATATATGACTAATGCAGTTCAAAACAACGTCAGTGATAAACGGCATATAAACAAATATGTCACCACTACCACTACACGTGCTATTGTGTTATCTGAATGGCGGGCTAAAGTAAAGGAACCTCCGATTTACTTCGATTAGAAACTAACATGCATTTCAGATAAATTAGCACTGTTGCGTAATATATTTAATTCAAACAGTTACGGAAATATAAATTTTACAATTTTCTTTCAAGATATAATGATATAGCAGCATGTTAAATAACGAACTAATGTTTACCGCACACCAGTCTATACCACAATAACAGCAATGACAGGGGGTAAGGTCACGTGACCGTTAAGAGATACGGGGCAAGCTTATGTGAAACACGGATTAGCAGTATATATAGCAGCACTAACTTCTAGACAATAAATAAACAGAGTTAGGTTACACATTAACATATTAAATCTATGAGTTGATTCATTTCTGAAAAAGATAATCCTGAACTTTTCTGCGTGAAGTACTTTTCGTAAAAATCGTCATATATCTCCTTGCGCTGTTTGCATTTACGCGATTTTGCCGGTGTTCTTAGAGTTCCGAATGCTTGCTGTTCCATTCTAACACTATGTACAATACTTTCGGAAACACCAAGGAGAAAACCGGTTTCTTTCTCAATGTTTTTATAGACGATTCCGGGTTTATTTCTCTTAAGCACTGCGAAACAACGCGCGATCATTCGCCTCTCGCCACATTTTTTTTTTTTTGCCTTCTTTAAAATCCCACATGGCCATCAAAGGGAAAAATAATGAAAGGAAAATTAAGAGGATGGGAGGAGACTAGATCTGTAGATCACTTTCTTTAAGAAATTACAGAAGAGCTTGGTATACAGGTTTGTGGCATAACTGTAATATGGTGTTGACGCTAGCGGGAAAAGAAGCAGACTGTTGAAGTATTCGGCGGAGGAAGGAAGAACGGTGTGCTCGGTAGCGAGAGCAACTGAACAGGAGATGATTGAGGTCAGCGGTTTCGCCTGGGTCATCAGGACATACAGGGGAATCGATGAGACGTAGTCGGTGTAGATGCGCAGGGTAACATCCATGTCCAAGTCGCATTCTAATGATGGAGGTGAGATGTCGACGTGCGATCCTGAAGCTGGAGAACCAAGGGGTCGTGGATAGATGTGTCTGAACGGCGGCGTAGTGTTTGCCTTTGATGGACTGAGAACGAATCCAGGCGTCATTCCAGCGGGAATAGGCGTCACGCTGAAGGACCGGGAAAAAAATCCGTTTAGGGCAGTTGGATGCCTTGAAAGGTGCCTTGGGTGAGTCCCTCTTTTGCCAGGCGATCGGCGACTTCATTTTATCGAATTCCCACATGCCCTCTGATCCAAAGGAATTGAATTTGATGTCCACCTATGGTAGGATTGTTCACCAACGTCAGTATCTCGTTAAGATAACAATGCATATCTCTCGTCCAGGGGGAGATGAGAGTCTCTGCAGCACACTCTGCGCATCGGTTAAGACCAGCAGTTTGGGGAAGCCCTGAGAAATCCCATATTGCAAAGCGTCACGAATGGCCAGAACCTCCGCAGTGTAGTTGGATGCCTCCATAGGTAAGCGGTATCGGGCCAGGGCTCTCGCCACATTTGGAAGGTTTGTCTCATTGTTTCATTTCGGCTAAAGCACTAGAGTGCTTCATGGTGAAAGGCTTACTGGTTTTAAATTGTTTATATTATACATAAGTGTTCTTGGGCTTGTGAGGTATGCGAGATGTACAGGAAATACAGCACTAAAAATATCAGAAGCCAATAATATCGAAATATCAGAAGCAACGCCACACTTCAAACAATAAGATCTTAATCAGCGTTCATCTTGATACAAATCTCGTTGCGAGGGAGCTACCTGGTATAGCAAATGCAAAGATATTATATAATAGCAGTGTCCTTTAGTAATTGTTAAATAAAAATCAGCTTAATTTAACATAAGTTAATAGTGTGTATAATTTCACCTGTCTTCTGTCTAATCTGTATATAGTATACAGAACACATCTATGTGGTAAGTGAAGCAGAAGGATAAAATGTGGAGCTATTACGTTTATAAGAATCGAAACATTTCCATATTTTTTTCTCTCCGAAATTAGCTCGCGCAGAGCAGCGATAAGAAAACTACTTGCAGTACAGTACTTAAATGGCGGAGTTTATCGTACGCATGCAAATAAAAGAAAACGCCCGTTAACTTCGCTAAACCAATGAACAGCTTAACCTTTCTCTGTCCCAATATCTCTGTTTCTGCCTCTCTCCTCACCCAGATGTTTATAGCAGGATTGAACCAGCTTGAGATAGATTACAAATTCACAGACATATATATATATATATATATATATATATATATATATATATATATATATATGTCTGTGAATTTGTGTTTAGTACGCCCAAGGTGTAAATGTGTACATTGTTGCATATAAGCAGGAAAGAAGTAATAATAAACGTAATGTGGTTGACAAATTAACGCCTATATTTCCTTGAGCTGGTTTCTAAGTCCCTAGGTTCCCTATCTTAAATTGCTTTTTGTGCTTTAAGTTTTGCATTATTTTGCTGATACTGTAAAAATACACTCGAGTAACATTTAAAGACATTCTAAAGTTCTAATTATGAATTTCTGGATGCCAAACTCTTTCACTAATAACAGTGGGCAACAAAAAATAATTTTTGAATGTTTCGAGCGCTTCATGAGGCAATTCCCACTAATTTTGGGTTGGGAAAAACAAATATGACAATGAACAATTCTTATTAGCTCTAGTTTCTATGATATACACGAGGTGGAAGTATTACATTTTAACGGACTGAGAGAAAAGGATACATTTTAATTACATACAGACTAACAACAATGAAAGTGCATTTGATTTTTTAACTGGTAATTACATGCTAAGAGTTCTAAATTGCTGTAAAAATACTTCGTAGTCATGTGGTGGCCTATTGACTTCGTCGTCTTTTAGCTTGCCTCTTGTGATGGAGTTCCGCAGAAACCCTACACAAAGACCAGCAGTAATCAACAAGCATTACTTCATTCCAATGGCCCTGATATGTTTGTTCCATAACAGGTATATCCTGAAGAATCTCTTCCCATGTTCATCACTAACAGCTCCACAACTAAGAGGTAAATGGTCTAGATGGGAGTGGAGCAAATGGATTTTAAGGGACATATTGCATACAAGGTTACGGAATTTTTGCAGCAGCACCGTCACCATATGCTTGTAGTTTCCTCTGCCGTATTTTGACAGGTGTGCCAACTCCCAAAACAAATTGCCCCAAATTTAAAGTCTTCTCCCTAAAAAATTAAGAGCTAATCCATCCTTTTTATGGTGACTTTTAGTTCAACAGAAGGAAATAGTGTAAATTCACTATTTTTAAGTCCGAAACATTTTCATTGTTGCCCAGTGCAATCAGTTAAAAAGAAAGTTAACTGTGTTCTCTCTATGCTACAGTCAAGTTCATTTACCACTATATGGCAAATACTTAAATAAAGAGGAAACGGCCCGCCTTGGTAGCGTAGATGGTAGCATGTCTGCCTCACGTTCAAGCGGTCTTGAGTTCGAAGCTGTGTAAGGGATAGTTACCTGGATAAGAGGGTTTTTCCTTATCCTGAAAGACGAATGTCGGGTAACTAAGCTCTATGTACCCTGGACTCATTTGACCATCATTTCTTCCATTCATTCACCGTACAATGTGGCTTAACGCTGGAGGGTGTAAATTACTAAAAAAAAAGAATATCAATTATAAAAATAAATAAAAAAGGAGGAAATATGTGGCAACGTCAGAAAATACTGGATGGATGTACAATATATACCACTTCCAACATATTTTAGGTAATAGTCCAAAGATGCAGAAGCTACTACTTGATAGTTTTGATCCATTTCATTGAACAGTAATGTGCGGAGTTTACATATTTCGTGAAAGCTGCGTGTCTTTATTTTATTAATTAATTGTGGGACTATGGTGAGCTATTAAATGGTGAGCTATGTCCCTTAGAGTGTCACATGTCTAGAATTGTGATCATGTGAATCATCATTTGTCTACTCCATACATTCACCGCACTAAAACAATTTTCACTGCATTTTGACAGCTCCTGCCTGCATTCCTTGTTTTCGCCACGCACTCGCGGTTTTGGCACTGGTGCACCAGCGGCTGCCTGTTATCGCCTTCAAGAAATCGCCCACCTGCGCCTTGGCCGACCTCTATGTCTTCTATCTATGTATGGGTCTCACATCGTGATGTGCTGCATCCATCTGTCATCGTGAAATCTCTCCCGATGACCACCCCAACTCAGTTTAATCCTGTCGACTTGGTTAGTAATGTCGTTCAACGCTGAACTTATAGGAAGGCACTCCCTGGAAACTTTGTCTTTGAGCAATATGTTCAAGGTTTTCCGTAGCATGTTCCTCTGGCACACGTGTATGAATTTCGAATGTTTGTCTGTGAGAGCCTAGGTTTGGAAGCCATGTAGGAGTACTAAGGCTGAGTATATACAGGATTTGAGGGCTTCTAATCTGGGACGTCTGCTTAAAGAACGGCCCAGAAGGATGAATTTTAGGGACGAGAATGCATTCCATGCCTGCGAGATGCCTTTCTTGTTTTCCTTTGTTGAGTTGTCTTTGAAAGACACCAGCTGTCAATGATAGATAAACTCCGATGTGCAGGTTAAGGACTTACCGTTGATTAACATGGGTTTCTGCGCCATTTGGCATCACTTGGGTGTTACACACATTCAATGTGAAGCCCGCATTTCTGGTATGGAAACATGGTTCCTGTAGCTTTCGTTGTAATTCCTCCGGCGATGTAGAGAACAATAACACGTCGTCAGTGAATCTCATGTTAGTTTTACTCCGTTACTTTTTATTCCCGCTTCTTTATTCCATTTTACTTTGCCAAATATGTTTCCTAAGACGCCCGTTATGTCTGCCTCACGTTCAAGAGGTCCCGAGTTTAAATCTCGGTCAGGGTGAGTTACCTGGATAAGGTTTTTACGGGGTTTTTCCTCATCCTGATATACGAATGTCGGGTAACTCTAAGCTCCATGTACCCCGGAATCACTGAGCATCATTTCACACATTTCATTCATTATCCGATATGACTTGGAGGACGTAAATTACAACAACAAAAAAAGGCGCCCGTGAAAATTTTGGGGCAGATTGGGTCACCCTGCCATACTCCTCTCTGTAACCTTTGACCTCTGATTTTAGTTTGGGGCGGCTTTGTCTGTAGATTTGGTTAAGAATTCCGAGCTGAAATATCTGGAAAATGATCTACATTTTGGGGTTTAAGTTTTTGTCTAGTTTTTACTGCTTACCGATTAATAGACTGCTAGACCGTTTAATAAATAGACTTCTAGGCTATTCCCGGAAAATTGAAGGTATAAATTGCAATTGTCACAATGTTATATTAAACATATGGTATTCATTGTGGAAACGTAGAGTCAGACTGAAAAATTCAATTCCAAAGCCGGGATTTGAACCACGAATCTTCTGGTTTCCGTCCAGCCGCTCTAACCATTGAGCTACTATGTCCAACGTGCCGATATGATATTGGACTCTCCAACTGACTCGTGCTTTTCCCGGTAAACCACTTAGGATTTCTCATAAACACACGAGACAACTACCTAAATGGCGACTTACAACGTGCAAGTACTTTAAGGCCCGGGCTTTATAGTTAACAACTATTAGGTCAGTGTGAAAGAAGAATTTATTTCCATTAATTGACCTAATATGGTATTCAATTAAGATGGCGAGAGACATTTTGAGAAAATACACATTTTCGAAGCAGTTCCCCTTATAAATAGTAGTGTCGCCTGAAGGTATCTTTCTCTATTTTTTAATCACACAGTTGGTAGACGCTGGACTTGGTATTTAAGCTTTGTATCTAAATACGTATATGTTTTGAGTTATGTGTCAAAGACAAAGTTTTGTCAAAAAGCTCCTTTAAATAGTTTGAAAATCTGAAAACCTGCATTTTGGGTGCAATTTCGGTATGACATTCTTTGTTAGAGTACAGTACTTCTTCTACTTCTTCTACTGTGCGACAGAGAAAATAGAAATTGTTGTAGTTAAAAAAATCATATGGAATATAACAAGTTCTTTTTCCCTTTAGAATATTGCAATAACATAGAGTAAGAGGTCTTTAAATCTAACTGTAGCAGACCCATATTTGGTGAGTGTTTAGATCTATTGACAAGTTGCTATAATGTAGAACTCCGTGCGGTGTTAGAGCAGTTCACTTGTCAGGTTGTGGTATATAGCGGATGCTATGCCATCTTATTATGCCTCCTTGTGACCTGGTGTTGTAGCCACTTAGCCAACAGGGTAATGAATGTAATTTATCTCATCTTGATAAAATCTGTACTAGAGTGATAATATGTATCACAGAGTTGTGTGGTAGATAATTGCCCCTTGACCGCAGTAGGCTATCTATTTTAAAGATATCACTAAATATCACGCTCCCGTATGGTGTTTCTGACACTAATAGATTGAACACGCTAAGGAGAGGTAATAACAAACCTCTGTGTAATATGGTGTTGGCTGGCGATGACCGCTTTGTCCTTAAAACACTAGCTCACTTCAAGCAAGCAGTTGCTGTGACAATAGATGCGTTCGTTGTTTGTGTATAAAAATTCTACTTAGAGTACAAATGATTTATGATACTTTTGGAAACAGATACTTTACAGGTCGAGCAATGAAATGGTTTGTGCCTATGACACTAATGTGGCGCTCTCGAGAGGGAAGGATGAGAACAGCTACCGGGAGCGGGGAGTTAAGGCGGCTTTGGTCATTTCCTCCGAGAGGAGCACGCTTAATCGTGATGACGGATTACAGTTCAGCTCCCCTTGGAAACCGGCTTAAAATGGAAATCTGTCGATTTAAGAAGTACAGATCCATACATCTTGATAATTAAGTTAAGTAGTTACGTTTCTTTGACACAATTTTCTATACTCACGCCATCTCCTGACCTGGCATTTAATTTTCTGAAAACAGTCTTCTGTTCAGTAATGCGAATTTTGATAGTGGTTTGTCTTTGTTTATATTTGTGTTATATACAGTGTTTCATTTTTGGTTATAACATTTAATAAATATCCTGATGATGGGAGAGATGCACACTCCCGAAACGTCGATTTCTAATCGTCTTTTCACCTGGCTTGCTTCCCGGGAAGAAATTGAGTAGATTCTGTTTCATTTAACTGCGGTTAGTGCAGGCTGAATGCCTGCAGTATTAAACCACAATTACAATAACCACTTCTTTTACACGTGACGTAACACCGTTTCGTATATCCGTTGCAAGCGCAGGAAAAGAAAGGAACGGCTTTAGTCTTTTTTTTCTTCCGTAATATACGCCCTCCAACGTTAAGTCATAACGGACGATGAATGAAATGGGTGAAATGGTGCTCAAATGAGTCCGGGGTCCATAGAGCTTAGTTACCCAACATTCGTCTTTCAGGATAAGGGAAAATCCTGGAACAAAACGTTATCCAAGTAACTCACCCTAACCGAGATTCCAACTCGGGACCTCTTGAACGTGAGGCAGACACGCTACCATCTACGCTACCCAGGCGGGCTCTTTAGCCCTAGAAATACCAGATACAATGTATACAACATTCTTCGTTCTAGTCTTTTCCTAAAGGTATCCTTGCGTTTCACCTTGATCCAACTGACCTGTCCCACTTGCTGGGTTTCTCTCTCATAGCCATGAATAAAACGGCGGTAGTTCTTTGAAATCATAGAGCACTTTTCAACGATTTTCTTAAAGTCCTAACTTTTATGTAATCCACGATCACTCCCTCTGCCAATTTCTTATAACAGAATTGCAAATATACTGTTGTTAAGGTGTTCCGCATCCGTATTATAAAACATTTAAAAATATCAGGAAAAGCTTTTTAAGTAAATTGCTTTACCCTTTTTCAGTAATAACATTACAAACGATACAAAATAAAAAGTCGTATGGACGATAAAATAGGAATTAATGTAAGGTACGTCCATTACTGTCTCTGCAAAAGCTATAAGCATAATATTTGTACCTCTTATCAAAGACAAAAGTCTTCCTTGTTTGAGATATAAACTTATTTTGTGGGCTAGCCGGAACTTCGGATATATACCCAACCAAGGTCAAATAGTCTACACTCCAGTAACTGCTGTTGTGATGTACTGGAATTAAAATGAATGTCCAAAACAAAAGCTATTACACACTTATGCAACAACTGGTCAACCGGTATCAGGATTATTGCAAAAGTTGCTACTTGCATTAAAATCCACATGGTCCTTCTGTCATCTGCAAAGTTGTAGATTTGACGCATGTGGCTGACCATCCGTTAACCATTCGATTTTCCAGTTGGTGGAAAAACAACCATTCCAGTCATTAATATGGAATATATTGGCTATAATCTGTTTGTAGAGTCTGTCATTACGTGGACAACCTCCAAATAACAACAAAATATCAGTTTATTCGCTGTTCCGGATTCTGAAAGCTCCATGATAACACCAGTTAAGAAGATATCACAAAAAGTGAGTTAGTATTACCCATAAAGGTTCAAATGTGTCCACAAGAAAACTATGAATTAAAGTGGCACAGTAATATCAGTAACCATACAGGGTTTTTCGAAATGACTCCGAATGAATATATAGAAGTAGTTGCTCAGTTTCTATGTGAAACATATAGATAGTTTTACCGCCGCTAGAGCCGCATAAACAAACGTTCCAGAATGGGTGTGTATTAGGCAATTACAGGAACAACGCCGCCTGCCTCACACTATCGAAGTTCGCAGGTAGGTGACACAGCGTGCTGCCGCTATAGCTGATTGTAAACATACCGATATATTCCACGATAAACTGCTAATATTGAGAATTTTTTGACTTATGAAATCGAAATAAAGAAGCTATTCTTTAGTTATTTGTTTAAAGGTATTTAACATGTTCCAACATTCCGGTATAACGGTAGATGACGGCGAATAAGTTGGTATTTATCTGAGCCACCACTGCATGCTTGTAATTTCTGCAATGACTTCTGCATTGCCTTAAGTTACATCTCTGGATGAACAACTCACCACCTTCACATCACAATTATAATTTCACTGACGTGGAATCTGCATCCAGTGGATGCAGAAACTTGAAAGGAACCAAGAAAGTATGGCGAAATAATTTCTGTCATAATATTTTATGGGAGCTATAACGGACCTTTACACCATACCTCAATACACATAATTATATCACCCATTCACCTAATTTTGCAGGAGTAATTTGCACGAAAGGCAAATGCCAGCCATTGTCTTACACAAAGTAGGTGCCTATTTCACCTTGTCTAAACTCTCGTTAATTATGGCCATTTTCGCCTTTCTAATTTACAGTAACGTAATATTACATTTCACAATCAATGCCTCACTTAGAATTAAAGCACTCTTTCCTATTCTTCTTCTTCTTTTTCATGGTTCCCTTGTCCATCTGTAGGTGTTACTTCCTTCTCCATTTACTAAAATCTCCTTTCTGCCATAAACTAATTCCCGCTACCCAAAATACTCTTTTGGGAAAAACACATACATTACACCCAGTGCTAAAACAGGTCATACCCCAGTGGGATTAAGTATAATAATGAGTCTTGTTTGTTTAAAACCCGTATTAAGTAAATTAAATTACCTGCATTTATCATACTCAATTCTACGTTTTTAAAATACGACAATTAATACTGGTGTTTGTATTCAGTTCAAATTCCGAAATAGAAGTAAATGAACATTAAATAAAGACTTTATACTTACTCTGCTTTTGATTGGATACTTTAAACATTTTGACAGTAATTGCTTTTTGTACTGGAATGAGGAAGTTAGCTATTTATAATAATTTCTGCCCTAACACTAAAGCAACTTCGTACTGAACATTTTTAATAATTTCTTAAAAGAGTATGCTAAAATGGCTGCAATATACAAATACCGCCAGTCCGTTACGCTTCTCCTAAACTTATGTTCAGTTTAAAAATACTGTCGCGAGTCATTGTTGTGACATACGCGGCCCATTGTTGCGACGGGCGCGGCCGATGCGCGCAAAGAGACAGATAGCGCGGAGATAAAAGCTTGCCGAAGCAGATAAAGAAAGTGGTAGATAGCTATTGGGAAAATGTTCCAAAGCAGGATCATGCAAAGGAGTTCATTGAATGCTCTGCAAAGCGATCCAAGAGGATTCTCGCTCTCAACAAACAGGAGTTAAGGCCATTATATCTGGACACTGCCCTCTAAGGGATCATCTCTATAAGATGGGTAAGATTGGGACGAATATTTGTAGATTCTGTAAAGAAGAAAAAGAAACGGCAAGACACATTCTTTGTGAGAGTGAAGCCATTGCCTGGAAAGGATCAAGGCATCTGGAGTCGGATTTTCCAACTCCAGGACACATTGCCTTACTAGCACCCCAAAAACTTAAAGGCTTTTTAATAGCCTTAATAAAAGCTGGGTCTTGTAAAGTAGGGTCCTGCACAATTGATCTATTAGCTCGCAGTGCTGAGAAGTCACAAGGGCTTTCACTACCCCTTTTCAATCATCAATCATCATCATCATCATGATCATCAACAAGAGGTAGATAGATGGCTGGAAGGTTCGTTTTCTTGATTGTTACAGAACATTCCACTAAATTGTAGAGCAATAAGTGGAGGTATAAAAGGAAGCCGCGGTTAGCTTTCGTTGGACAGTCGTGATTGGACTAGATAAGTGTGCGCGTGCAGCTGTGATTTGAAAGTGAACCCTTTTGCTTATTTACGTGTGCAGAAGTGACGAGCGATAGTGTTGGTTTATGTTACGTCAGCTTGCTACAAAGCGGTGCACAAGCATTTATTTTTAATGCAAAGTGAAACACGGATTAAGTATCCTCTTGAATTTTTTTTCATTTTGAACATCTTACCTCAATTCTTAAAAAATATAAATAGAATGCTCTCAAGTGATTTTTAAGACGGGTTGTTTATTTATAACTGGTACAGAGATAAACGTTACAGTGCTAAGAAGCTCAACAAGATTGCTCGATCATCTGTAAATGTATATACAGACAAAACTATTTATTCACAAATGTTGATTAGAAGCGCCCATTGGGAATGACTGCTTAACACTCCATAAATAACTATAAAACCTCTTCATAGCCATGGGAAACTCGTTGTTGTGATTGATGGATTAATTTAAATAAAGTATTTCTCTTATCTAAAATTGCTGGAGAAATTAAATGGCCCATGGAGATGAACAATAAAATGTTTGTAAGCTAAAATTAAGATACTTACGCTTGCGAGGCAGACAGATTTCGCTTGGACGAGTAATTTCATTGAATTATATGTGAATTATTTTCTTCACTAAATGCATTAGACAAATAAACCAGTTTCGTCTTTGCCCTTTGTATCTACTTAATCATTTCCACCTTTTCAAGGCCACATATCTATTCATTGCTTTGGAGTGAGTGGATGTATGGTGTATATGATCCAATGATCAGCTAGATCGAGGCCGCGCCGTGGCCGAGCGTTTAGTCCGCTCGACTCTCACCAAAGCGATCCTTGTTCATACCAGGCGCCAGCAAAATGGACTACGCGGCGGGTTTTCTGCGGGATCCCCGGTTTCCCCCATCATCATTCCACCGGCTGTTCAATTATATTTTTCTTATTATTCAGTTCAGCATCCGCTCTCTCATTCCCGTAGCAGGCATCGGGCTGAGAAGCCATCCTAGATTCCTTATCCGTTTCAGAGCTTCGGTTCCTCAACCCGAACTTAAGGAGAGAGGAAGAAGAATCCCCTAACACCACGGTAAGTGGTATACTAGGGAAAGTTGAAGGAGAAGAAGAAGAAGAAGAAAAAGAAGAAGAAGAAGAAGAAGAAGAAGAAGAAGAAGAAGAAGAAGAAGAAGAAGAAGAAGAAGAAGAAGAAGAAGAAGAAGAAGAAGAAGAAGAAGAAGAAGAAGAAGAAGAAGAAGAAGAAGAAGAAGAAGAAGAAGAAGAAGAAGAAGAAGAAGAAGAAGAAGAAGAAGAAGAAGAAGAAGAAGAAGAAGAAGAAGAAGAAGAAGAAGAAGAAGAAGAAGAAGAAGAAGAAGAAGAAGAAGAAGAAGAAGAAGAAGAAGAAGAAGAAGAAGAAGAAGAAGAAGAAGAAGAAGAAGAAGAAGAAGAAGAAGAAGAAGAAGAAGAAGAAGAAGAAGAAGAAGAAGAAGAAGAAGGAGAGCATCCAGATCTTTTGGATCCTCTGTTTGGATGATACATCCTATGATCGCTAGCATAATATATCTATCAATAGGATTACATAATTCCTATACTTTTACTTGTAACGTTCTTGATTCTCACTATTATATTGCTAGCTTCTTCTTCTTCTCCTTCTTCTTCTTCTTCTTCTTCTTCACTGCATGGTTTGGACATATGGCCCGTGTCAGCTCCATAGATCTCTCCAGCGTTTCCTGGGTCGTCCTCTGTCTCTTCCTTTTGGATTATAGTTTAATACTGCATTTGTATATCTTCCATCCTCCATTCCTAATATATGTTCATGCCATTGTTGCCTTCGTTCTGATATTTTGTCATGGATTGGTTCGATTTCTAATTCCTGTCTAATATCCTCATTTCTTGTTTTGTCCAATATTGTACAACATTTAACACTTCTTAAAAATTTAATTTCTGCAGTCTGTATTTTAAGTTCTTTTGTGCTGGCACCCAGGTTTCTCTTCCATATAGTAAAGTTGGAATAGCCATTACCTTGTACATTTTCATTTTTGTATCCTTTCTCACTCTGTTTTTAGAAGTTCCTTGGATTGTCCCACATATTGCTCGGAATTTGTTTACTTTTTATTCTATATCAGCATTGTTTCAAAGCTTATGTTACATCCTAAATATTTAAAAATCGATATTTGTTCTGAAATCTTATTTACTAAAACAATTTTTGATCTTACATTATAATTTCCTTTAAAAGCCATAATTTTTTTCTGATATTTTAAAATTATAATTTTATACTATATTATTTAGAATATACATTGATTTCTGCAGCTGATTTTCATTACGATGAATCAATATTTGATCATCCGCAAGCTATTTTTAGTTCTGTTGAGATATTTGGTATAACGCTTAAGGCTACCAAGAAATCTTATTTATGGCAGTTGTATCATCTTTTCATTCTTTCAACTGTTCCAAACATTAATGTAGCAACAGCCATTGTCCTATAAAGCTAAAGATTTGTATATTTTTAACTAACAATCCAGTGAACCAAATGGACTGAGTGAGATAATCCGAATAGCACATCTGCAGTTGCAGAGGATGGTTCTACCGTTAGATATAAATTTACTTGAAGGAAAGTTAATAATAGATGCTCTACAATAACGCAACCGCACCTTAAGGGAGGATTGACCTACATTTTTGGCCTTGCGAGCAAAAGAAGCCCTCCCGTTGATAAGTAATTAGGATCAATGATCCAGGAGGTCATGCTGGGCTGGATACAAATGCTTCGCTAGGAGATAGATGCCCTCAGTTGACACAGTGAAACATTACCTGAGGTACAGGAGCTGAAAGGAGATAGTGAACATGCCTTGCCAATTCTCGGCACTGCAGCAAGTTCTGATTGTGATCACGGTTACGAAAGAGCTTGTCCAAGCTATTACACATGTCACATTCTTTTCTTAGCCTGCTTTCTGCAAATATGACTCACTTTGTAAGCGCTGTAAGCATTTACATTGGTTTAAAGAAGGCATGCTCAATGAAGTAACGAAACACTGTTTGTTATTCTGTGAAATACGGCATATTAACGGTAGTAAATTAATATGAAATGAGTACCCAACAGATTGTACACGTTACTTTGTTATTACGATGGTTGTACTTACAAAAATATAATTTTGTCGAATGTTATTCAATAGCTGACAGAATTAGAAAGGTAATCGTAACTGACTACACTACACTAAACTAAAATTGATCAGTGAGATTAAAAGTATCTGAAAACGTTTCTGATATATTAGTTTCTGAGATAACTGTTTATTATTCGTAGCTTTAACATTACCAGGATATGGTGTATAGTCTGTCTTTAGACTAACAACAAATCTTTAACATCTAATACACCAAGGAAGAAAAGGAAAAAAAAGTTTTCAACAATCACTAATGAAATTTTTCTTTATGCCCAAACAACTACTAGCGGAATCCATCAGCTAGATTATGTTATTTTTCTTTAAGTGGAATTTACTTCAGGCAATAATGGGTAACAACAGAATTTAAATACAGATGTATTCTTTTATCTTGACAGGAATCCTGCGCGGTAGGGATGAGTAGCAACTGTAGTGAGGATAGTGCACCTATCGCCACAATGCGTCACACGCGTAAGATTACGAGAGGGGAAGGCCCTGCATAATGTGTCTAAAAACAAATTTTATTCTCGAAGCCAGTTTTGCAGCTGTTATAAAGTATGTTGTAATTCTTACTATGGTAGTAATCTCCACGCTTTTGTTGGATCTTAAGTAGTACATAGGCATTTGAAACAAAACCTTGTTCTCCTCCAGCAGGCATGATAAACAACTGTCGGACCTTCAATATCGCTGCAGAGTCCCTGTAACGAATTTCACTCCTGGTATATGGTCTAGTATGTGCTGTATTTATATCAGTTTCATTCATATAAACTTCACTTCGATATCTCGGAATATTTCGTAAATACTTAAGCCTTTCTGCACGTATGGTGCGATGTTCGATTAAAATTTGTCTGTCACGCTTAGTGATTTTTTTTTTGTTTTTTCTTTGTTATTTGTTTTTTTTTTCTTTTTTTTTCAAGTAATCCTAGCTTCTAAAGAACTCTTCTTAATGTTCAGACACTGCCTTGGAAGTCAGTAGAATTTTTAAGCTTCATAAGCACTTTCTTCAAAGTTTGTCTTTGTTTATTTGTGCTTTAAAAATTATTCATAGTTTGCCTAACTACTTCTGAATTAAAACATCCAAATTAGATTTTGTGCATGTCCTTAATCTTTGTTTACTGGGCATAGAGAAGGACGTTGTTGCACTAGCACCAATGGCCTTTCTTTCCTTAATAACTCTCCTAAACTGCTTTCAGACACAACTTCTGCCTCAGATACCCTTCCCCAGATTTTTATAGCTGACCCAGATCATTGTTTCTTTTTTATAAATCTATGGATATTGGTTATTACTTCTCATGTTTTTAAATGTAGCACTTTATTTCCTAATGTGCTGCTAGGAGGCGTCATTTATAAATTCTCTCTTGAAACCAGGAGACAAGCACATTTTGAAACAAGCTGTAACATTACGGAGTAGCAGGGCACGTGTACACTTGCTGGCAACTGGTACGCAACTGACCTGCCCTCCCCTCCAGGTGTAACCGTTCTGAAGTGGACTCGTCCAGATACCACTGCGCATCGCTCTGCACTTTTCAAGATAAAAAAATACATCTGTACCTTGGTTTCTTTTTGAACGGTATTAAGTGATTTTAATTATTCTCCTGTCACCAAAGTTTCTGCTATGGGGTAACTATTCTAAGTTACCCTATCGAGATCACATATCACTATAGTAGCTACAAAATAAAAATGAACATGAACATGGGTTGAGCCAATTCTACTGTCTTAGTGTTGCCAGTTCCACGGCAAGCGGCTGACAGAAGTGGAAGGTATTTCTTTATCTCAACCTAGCAAGTATCATACAGATGCTGAGATGTACAGTGATACAATGCTGACCGAGAAGTTCGCTTA
Organism: Mantis religiosa; assembly: GCA_030765055.1. Lineage (NCBI taxonomy): Eukaryota > Metazoa > Arthropoda > Insecta > Mantodea > Mantidae > Mantis > Mantis religiosa. The sequence goes on along the minus strand of CM060959.1, from coordinate 56,041,557 downwards.
ATATTTCAGCTTGTGTGTGAGAACATACACAATGATTATCGCACAATCTGAACCTTAAAACCTGAAACTGGAGAACAGTTCGCTTACACAGCTAAAGTTCATATGCACACAAAACAAAATGATTCAAATTAGACGCTTTCTAGAAAATAAGGTGTTTGCTACAGTGAAACAAAATAGTGACAATTCAACGATTTGTGAATATTGTTTCTATTTTAATGTTGCCATATTTGTATACTGTCTGTAATAGACTTCAAACCCATTTTTGTTCCATTAAATTACCTAATAAATACGGGATATATAAATGTGTGTTTATGAAGTACTTTTGCACCATGAATCTCATGTACTAATATTGTGCATTGTGTGCAGAAATTTTAGTCCTGCAGCAACAATATCGCTTCCTTCAAGCAGAAATTTGCGGCCATCATTGGTTCTCCTATATTTGAGCCCAAGAGATTTTAGAATATCTTGCAAAGAAGATACAGAATCCGTATATTCTATTCCCACCTAATTAAATTGGTCAGGCTTTTGTCAGTTGGATATTCATCCTTGTCATATATATCTCAAATTGTTGTACGTGAAACACGCTTTTGAAAATTGTCCAAGTTGTCTAAGTTTTGTAACTGCCCGATGTTTCCCTGCAGATCTAAATATAAAAACTCCTAATTTGGTAAACTATTTGCCTTCTTTAACAATGTTCGTCACAGAATAAGTAGGTACTCATGTGACAAGCTTGTAACATTAATTCTAGACTCTGAGCGAAATTTGTACTTTCGAAAATGTCTTTAATTGACATCTGTTTGAAAAAGAAATACACATTTACAAGTATATTTGTAGCCTATTTATGTAAAATCTTAAGAGTTGTTTCCCAGTTACTACTAGGCACACCAGTACTCGGCTTGCTAAGCGATATATTTACTAACTTTAAAAAGCAGGTGTACGCTTAAAATAATACCATTTTACTGAAGGCAAGGTACAAAATGCAACTACAGTTTAGCACGTGTGTGCTTTTCTACACTAATTCTTTTCTTTCTAGTATGTTTCCATATCTCCGAAGGCCGCGCCGTGGCTCAGTGGTTAGAGCGCTTGGTTCCCACCAAGGCGGCCCGGGTTCGATCCCAGGTGACCGCAAAGTGAGATTGGACAACACGGCGCTGGGGCGGGTTTTCTCCGGGACCTCCGGTTTCCTCAGCCACCTCATTCCACCGGTGCTCCATCTTCATCTCATGTATCATCAGTGCCACCGCCTGCGGTGCCGTATGTAGTAAAAGTGGGCGTTAAACACTACACACATACACACATATCTCCGAAACAAGATGTGTTACAAACATGGGGTTTGGATAGTAATCCTCAGAGAAATAGCCCTGTAACATGGGAAAACAAACGGATTCTTTAATTGGTATCTTTAGAACGCGCAAAGAAATTAGCCGAATGCTTCGGCAAAGCGAGCCATATGCCTGCATAACTGTACAACGTTGCACGCCCGCATTTGCTAGTAGCCGTAGAACACCCACGCATAGCCCCGCCTTGTGTCCATTCCTATTTTGTAGTTACCTTAATTCAAAGCCCAAGGTGGTTCAAAGTTCAAGTTAAAAGCTATAGGTCCCTTCATTCCATCGCTATCCTCATTCTCTTCGTACTATTGGAGGTAAAGAAGATCGCCCTAAGTGATTAAATAAATGACTCCAGTTATCACTTCATGGGATAAGGTTCTCCCGAATGTTTAAGCATACCGTATGGGGAGAAATGGGAACTGTAGCAACTATAGTCATAGATACTCTCTTATGATAGCTTTGATACTCATATACTTTGCAAAATTTCAGTTCAACTCCGTTTTTGCTCTTTTTTCATAATACTCTTCTGATGTTCAATCAGGTGTGTTTCCAGTTCCTCGCCTTCTGTTTAAGTGGTCTAAGGTTCTCCCTCAGACATTGTGTATCCTAAATATTTAAGATTAAAAAAGTAATCTATTTAGTTTCTCTAATCACTTTTACAACAAATCATGCGCGATGAAGAAAAGCATTTCTTTAACTTTATATATTTACCTGCGATTTTAGACATTTATAAGTTTATTTCTTTTTTTTGTAAACTATTCTTATACTTATCCGTAATCGCATGATCTTCTGAAATACGTCACAATTACATTATATTATAAGTTTGTCTCATAATTAATGGATTTTTTTTATTTTGGTGTTTTGGAAAATGTATTCAGTTTCTTTGGTTTGGCAATGCTGCGAAAAGGATGCCATAGCTAGTGCTCCGTAAGTAGCGAGCATGTATCAGTCTTCAGTTGTTAATAAACAATCACAAAATGGAGATAACAAAGTTTTGAACTTATAGTCCTAAAACGTTTTTTTTTTTTTTCTTTTTGTAATTTACGTCCTCCAACGTTAAGTCATATCGGACGAGGAATGCAATGGGTGAAATGATGCTCAAATGGGTCCGGGGTACATGGAGCTTAGAGTTACAAAGCTACTGCCGCAGCTCGAAGAATAAGTGAAGTGAAAGGAGGAGGTGTCATTAGGGAGCGTCTGCTACAACGATGGTTTCAACGTTTCAACAATGGAGACGAAAAAACTAAAGACTACTACGCTATGGAAGATCTAAGGTATGGAATATTAAGGATAAATGCCAAATTTTACTAGAAAATCCATAAAAAATACCCATAGACTTTCAGAGGAGCTTAATGTATCAAAATATACCACACATCGCCACATTAAGACTGTTAGAAAATCATACAGAAATTGTAGATCTGCACCTTACGAACTGACACCTCAATAGGCTGAACCTGCAGTGAATAGCTTTAGACATCTTATTAGTAATCCCTTGGATGATAGATTTGTCGAGAGAATTATGCCTTGTGATGAAAAATGGGTATATTACTAACACTGATGCCCCGAAACAATTACTTGATCCCCACCAACCAGTCAAAGTCATCGTTTAAAAAATCAGTTCGTTCCCAAAAATCAGTTCGCTGTGTGTCTGGTGGAATTGTGAAGGCGTAATTCACTGATAGTTTGTTATAAATGGGCGGGCGATTGATGCGGATTTTTATTCTCAAAAATTGGAATGAGATCATAAAATTTTGAGATGAAGATACCTAGCATTAGTTATCCAAAGTATAGTTAAATTGCCACAGGACAATGCAACACCCCTTACTGCACGAACAACCATGGAAAATGTTCAGGAATTGGGTAGAATAGAACTGCTACCACACCCAGCATACAGCCTTGATCTTGCACCATCTGTTTATCATCTTTCTCAAACCATGGCCCATTGAGAACATTGAAGTAGTGTAAGTGGATGTCACTGAATTCTTCGTGTCAAAAACCACAAGCTGGCTCCATCGTGGTATAGTAAACCTCTCTGAACGATAACTCAAGATCATAAAAATCTGGTATACACACTTTGAAAATCAGTTAATTGCTTGTCAAAACACATTTAAATTAATTTTTTCTTCAAAATACGATATTAACCAGGAGACAGTATCGTATGGTTTTAGTACAAGAAGCATTAGGCACAAATACTACGCCTGCCGCAGCTGCAGACTTAGAGATTGAACGATGTACTTCTGTTTTGTTCCAGAACAGCAAGAGTTACTCAACACGTGTGTAGAGTGAGATGCGGAAACCTTTATCGTCTTGTATTGCTACAGATAACTAGTTCTGGAACATAAGATTTCGCGAGGTGGTCCCGGACCCCTAGCGCTTCTTTTCTGTTGTTTTGAGAGCACAGAGACAGGTGAAGTAGCTGCATGCTTGCTTGTCTTCGGCCCGGTTGTTGGTAAATATTGTCAACAACTATATCACTGCTGTGATCTATATAGTCTTCCATCAACTATTCACATGGCTATACATGAGAATGGTTCTACACAAAGATACGAGTATTATTAATGTTAAATCAGGGACAAAGCAGGACATTAGCTCAGCAGGAAAGGAAAACCTTGGTACTAATGCTCAAATAAGTACATCCTAAATATCTGTGTTTCAATAAAGATAAAACATAACTTCTTTGAAATATAATTATCCTAGATTGCTATTAAAATGCTTAGTTAACAGAGAAATAAAATATGTATTTGAAATAACAACTAATTGTTGTGTTACTAGGAATTGCAGCGATCCATACACAATGATAATTAACAATTGCATATAAAGTATTTCTTAAACTCTGCTTTTGTAAAAGCAAAACGACTTTATAAAGAACATATCAAGCCCAATTGATATTTCATTGTTAAGAAAATTGTTGAAACACATCGTGAGTGTTGTAAATAAACACATATGTTAAACTTTGAATTATAAATCTTTTGGATCGATGAAAAGGAATTAATTACAGCAAATATTAACAATAATTCATTTAAACTATACAGTGCTTCCGGAACCATTAAATGCCATTAAAAGGTGTCTCAGGATGAATTTGTAAATCAAGGTGAATGACTAGGATGCGGTTTGTCACTCCTATTTCTATGGAAAGATAGAGTTAGACTAAAATATTCAATGCCATAGCCGGGAATTGAACCACGGACCAATATAAACTAGGACAAAACACTATCAAAATTCGCATTACTGAACAAAAGACTGTTTTCAGTAAATTAAATGCCAGGCCAGGAGATGGCGTGAGTATAGAAAATTGTGTCAAAGTAACGCAACAACTTAACTTGATTATCAAGCTGTACTGATCCTTGCTTCTTAATTCGACGCATTTCCATTTTAAGGCTGGTTTCCAGAAGGAGCTGAACTTAAATTAAACGTGCTCCGTTCAGAGGAAATCGCCAAAGCCTCCTTAATTCTCCGCTCCCAGTAACTGTTGCAGATTCCCAAGATGGTCGTCTCCCGAAAATTGGCTCTATGGTCGTTATCGAAACAATGATCTGCCAGCCCAGACTTCTCAGGGTTCATTAAACAAATGCTCCGTTCATGTTCGATTATTCTAGTAGCGATGGTCCTTCCTGTTTGTCCTATAACCGGTGTCCAACATTCACAGTGAATGCGGTACATTCCGGGAACTTGGAAGACTAGTTTGTCTTTCACTGGTCTCAACAGATGTTTAATCTTCGGAGGTGGCTTGTGGATGGTCCTGATGTTGTATTTGGCGAGAATTCTGCTGATTCTGACGGATAGATTGCCGGTAAACGGGATGCAGGCTGTAGCGGTAGGCCTATCTGACGTTTGCTGTATTACAGGTTACATCTCTCCATCTCCTGACCTGGCACTTAATTTACTGAAAACAGTCTTTTGTTCAGTAATGCGAATTTGATAGTGCTTTGTCTTTATTTATATTGGCGTTATATCCAGTGTTTTATTTGTGGTTATAACATTTTATAAAAGTCCTGATGATGGGTAAGCAATGCACACTCCCGAAACGTCGATATCTAAACATCTTTTCACCCGGCCGGTTGCCCTAGAAGAAAGTGAGCACTTGGTTTCATATCTTAGGAATAACCTTAAATTAAATGCCAGTGTGATATTTAACTATTTGTTATGGAGTTATGGCGCTCACACGCGAACTTGGCACACAAATACAAACACCAGAAAGAGAGACAGAGACACATATATACACATACACATCTGGAGATTTTCGTAAAGATGATTGATTTTATTTTATTCAACTTTTTTTAATGGGCGAGACTCAAGGTGTGCATTTCTGGTAAAACCTCCAAATAGAGTTTTTCGGTTCGTAGTCTTTTGTTTGTTAAGGAACATGGCAATGATAGGATGATATCAGCTCTGACAGTCTGCCGGAACTTAATCTGGCAGGTGTAACTTTACATTCCCGTAATTCACTGTCGTGGTGCTGTTGCTTTAGAGTGAATGGGCAAGTACCTAACCATTTCTGACATCCAGACCGACAATTCGGATGTATGCCCGATTTCACCAACAATTGTTAAGACTTAACACGTGTTTAGCAATAGTTAAAACAAAAATTGCATTTCACCAACAAGTGTTAGCATAACACTCGTGTTAAATCTCATGTTAAACTAACAAGCCGAATTTCTAATGTTAAGTCCTTAACATTTGTAAATAGTCAAGATGGCGAGCATGAACTCAGCTGTTGATGTCGATTTGCTATTTCTAAGACCGTCTAAATGGCATTCATACTAGAGTACGGACTATGAGGAGAAATGATTTTGAGAACTATGCGAAGAAAATTGTTTTACGGAGGTACAGACTGCCGAGACATGTTGCTATGAAGATTACTGCGGAAGTAGCAGAGAGGTGAGAACATGCATCGAAAGTAATATGGCGATCTCGCCTTTGCTTCAAGTATCAATAACCTTGCAATTTTATAATTTACTGACTTATGTGGATAATTCGTTGTCCACCTCCCGTCTTGAAACGTTGAAGTCACTTGTCCTTCTTCGCACCTCGTTTTAAATTTACGTAATGCTGAGTTAGAATATACATCGAAAGGAATATGCCGATCTCGCTTTCCTTCAAGTATTAATAACTTTGTGATTTTATAATTCACTGAATTATATGGATAATACATTGTTCACCTCCCGTCTTGAAACGTTTAAGGTACTTGTTCTTCGCACCTCGTTTTAAGTTTACGTAACACTGACGAGTTGTTTGGTGCTTGTAGTAGTGACACATGTATTTGAATTAAATTCGTTTCCAATATTTTCCCCGCGACATCTTTCTCTTTTACATTCACTGCATCCGTCCTCTTATTTTCCACGATACCCTTACACTTAGTCACCATTTCAATTAACAATTCTTTCTCCGTCGATGAGAAATTTGTCTCACGGCTATATTTATGATTTTGTTCATCCACCATTTGTGCAGACGAAAATGAAAACAAAAGCACATCGGAGTACGTTCAGAAAATCATCCATAGCCTTCTATAGTTGTGATATTTACAAGTTTCTTGGCGTTAACACAGGTTTGTTAACATTTTAAGAAAACAGGTTGGTGAAATGCAAAAAATTTAACATTAGTTTTAGCGCTGTAACAATTGTTACGTTACATTTGTTAACGTTGATTTTAACATCTGTTGGTGAAATCGGGCAGTAGTGTTATACCTCCTCTGCCTGCTATGAAGGAGATAGAGACAGTAAGAGTAAACACTTTGGGCAGCGTGTGCAGAAGTTTTGTAATGCAGCTCGTGTTGTGCTGTAAGCCACTGTAGCAAGAATAAAAGTTGCACAAATATATGGCTTATAAACACGTATATCTGCAGAGCACCTCACCCTGGAGGTTGTTATCGCCACTTGTAAATGAGTTCACAGTCACCTAATTCCTCTTCAAATTTATGACTGGCATTTGCTTCGTTTGTTCCTTACAAAGATTTTCGATTGCTGAGTGATTTTTATTGCTATGTCTACCTAGCAACTGGGCGGGAGGTATAGCATGAAATTTTAGTGGTTTAAGTGTTTGCTGAATACGTTCTTTGTTGGTCTAAATGACCCTCAGCACGGGTGGTCCGCTCACTAACATTTGCATAATTGCTCGAAACTCTTTGATTTTATAGTTCCAGTTAATTTTTATTAGAGGTGTGTTTCCTGTTTACAAAGGAAGTGAAAATTAGATACCCTAATCACTTAGCCAAACGCACATCACAAAACTGGAGTAGTCTTTCAGCTGAGGTCTCTCTAATTGGTTCATTCATCTTCACTAAAGTGCACCACCCTTGTTCAGATAATTGGCAAAAAAGGTTTCTTTATGTCTCATGATTGACATTCTGGGACATATTTAAATAATGTTACAAAATATACGGTCATTCAAAATAATATTCCTGTGTATGAGGAAAAGCTAAACAAAGAATGACCTTTAGGTGCGTTCGCTAGTAGCGTCCATTTCTTACTTTCGCTTGGCAGTCTGCCAATGTACAACTACATTGCAGCATGTACACACAGAAAATATATTAACAAGAGTACAAGAACACTAAGGCTCCCAACCAGTGTTAATTCAATTAAATATAGACTTGTAGGTTGTAATGTTGCAGATGGCACCCATGACTTCACTTACTTTGCCGTCACAGACAAGGATTCAATATGCATTTTGAAGATGCTCAAAGTGATTCGGATGAATTTCCATTTCTTTCATCATGGCCTAAAATTTGGATTCTATATTTTATTAAGCGCATATTTTGGAAGTCAATCTTGTGCTATACACAAGTCTAGCCACGATAGTTTTATCACTTCCAAACATGAGCACGTGTTTTCCATTATCTTCCTGCAGGCCAAGTGCATATATGGTACCTTATTTTTCACTGGTGGCCGGCCGGCCGGCCTGCGCACAGTGCTTCTCACCCGTCTTTCTCAGTGCATGTCCTGCCGTTGTTAAAGCGGATTCCTGTTCCGTTATATTTAATCAAATTGCAAGTAGTTTTGCTATAATTCAAAGAAGTGTGTACACTTTATCAAGCCGCATATTTATGTATGACTCCTACGTGCCAACAATGTCTTGTAGAGAAGTGAGACGGCTATTTGTAGACCGATTTCCTGGTATTTCTCCGTCCCATAGAGAGACAGTTGGTAAGCTTCTAAACAGAATCAGAGAAGCGGGTTCTGTTCTTTATAAGAAGCCCAAAAGAACTTGCCATGTGCTTACTGATGAAAATCTCGATGGACAAACTTAGAAATTGCGCAAGAGAATCCCATACACTTTTAAAGGGATATGAAGTTTACGAGTCTTGCGGTATATAACTGCTGACGTCAGTCTCAGGGACAACACGAAGGGATAGTCAGTTTCGCAACGCAAAGTAAATCCCTGAAAGGAATTTGCTGTGTTACACAGTGGGACAAGGACAGCGAATGTGTGTGGCAGAGAACGCCTGCTACACAAGGAGCAGAAATGTTAAAAACATGCGCCCTATTCACTCTGTACACTGAAACCTAGAAGATTCATTCACAAAAGCAGAAGCCGTCAGAATGTTTCTGAATGGTCTGTAACTGTACTGACATGAGGTGTCATAAATCTGTCCAGGGAGGGTGTGGGAACCTTCGCCAATCCCCCTGCGTCTCAGGCATCGGAGACTTACTCTCCTGTGGAGGACATTAGCTTTAGCTTCAGTACAACTACTGCTCGCCACGCAGGTAGATCTCTCTTCCAGGGAATGCAAGGTGTTTCACATATTGTGTTAATAGTGTTACTTTCACAATAATTACTGGTCAATTTCCATTTTATAAATCAAAAGTTTTGGGTACTATCAACAGCCATTAAACAGCTTGAATAATGTAATTTCGAGCTGTCTAAAAGCAGTCGAGGAGGTGTCTGCTAAAATTAGCAATATACAGAATGCACCGCCTACAAAACTAGCAAAAAATAAATTGTCCAGTATTCTACACAGAAATACTGGATTTTCTGTGGTGCGTAATATAAGAAATAAACTAAGTCTTGGACAAACACATGGAAATGATTTATACTACTCATATGCATCATTAACTCATGTGACTTTGAAGGAACTTTCTCCCAATATTTTTACATTGTTTCAGTGAGAGGCGCAGAAAGTTAGCATTCGACAATTTATGAATGTACTTGTTCTTCACCGGAATTCCCATCGAAAGCAATGAGGAGGATGGCATATTGAAACGTAAGTTACATTTTGTATACACACAGCACATCGGTATACCTGTTGACACTGACGTTTTTTGATGTCTCGCTTGGCCTTGTATAGTACCTGTATGCTTCCAATGATTGCTAAGGTGTATGCGATCCGATGTCTGGTTATGAGAATTGTCGGCTTGGAAAGCCACTGCACTTTTTAAATTAAAATCATTTTAGATAACCGTAATTCATGAACTTCAACACGTGACACTGTGAGTAGAGAAATGTATGCAATTGGGTGGCGGATAACGTTAATGACGGCTCTACGGACCCAAAAGTGATTTGTTTCACAATCGAAAGATGATTTTCGTTACATGGTTCTGTAACGAAAGCAGACCAGCAAAGCTGCAGATTGTAATGCAGAAAAACCAATATTGTCCACGAAATGTCATTGCATGACTAGAAGATTGGTGTTCGGCGTGTTATGAATGGGGGGTGGGCAGGAGAAAGGTCCAAATTAGCCTGTTTATTCAATGACACTTTTTTTCGTCAAAGAATCATACATTTCGTTTCGTAAAGCAATTAAGTGCTGCTGCAACGACCTTCCAAACAAGAAGGAGTAGAGTAGAGAAGGGTCTTCATTTAGAAATAAAACCGGATATCATAGCTTGAAATCGAGCAGGTTAATTATTATAAAACAATTATCATAACCAGCATATTATAACAAATTATATATATTATTGTTATTATTTATCATACTTAAAGTTTATTAAATTCATAATTAAACTTATGTTAGTTAAACTTGCACTTTTGTCTACTTAAGAACAATTGAAATGCACGAATGAAGAAATGGCTTTATTCCATATTTTCTTGTAGGTACAATGGAAATAGTACCCTGAAACTTCTTCTACCTCACGGCTTTGGATTGTTTAACCCGTTCCGGCTCCAAATTCGTCTGCCCATCTTTTCTCGGCCTTCCCTGGTTTCTTCTTCCTATAGCTTTATTGTTTAAGGCTATTTTAGTATTCTGTTATTATTCATCCTCTGAACATGCTCTATTCACTGATTTCTATTTCTTTCAATAGCATTGTTTATTTCTTCTACTTTGAGTTCTGTCCTAATATCCTGACTACGTTTCTTATAAAATTTGGTATATCCAGCTATTGCTCTTATGAATTTCATTTTTGATGACTGTATTCTCGTAATATTTCTTTTTGTTAGTGTCCATGTTTCTGATCCATAGATCAGAGTTGGTATTGCCATTGTTTTGTATAGTTTGATTATAGAGTCCTTTCTTGCTTTATTTTTTAATTTTCTTTTTATTGTACCTGTTATATAGTAAAATTTATTTATTTTCTCTATTATATCAGCTTCCCCTTGGTACGAGACATTACTTCCTAAATACTTAAAGTGTGATTTCTGCTCAATTATTATGCTATCTAACACTATTTCTGAAACTACTGGATTAATTCCTTTAAATGTCATGGTTTTGGCTAAATCAATATTCCTATACTTTAATAGCTGATGGCTTATGAATACTTTGAGGGTTGCTTTTCTGCTTATCCAGGAGAAATAAAAGGAATTTAAACAGAGTAAAATATAAGTACAAGGGCTCTTCAATAAAGAATGATCACAATTTTATTTTGACAGTGTACCTTTGCTCATCCTCATAATTTTGATGGTCTTTCTCAAAATAGACTCCCCTGAATGCGATGCACTTGTCCCATCGTTTCTGCCAATCTTCAAAGACATGTTGGAAACCATTTTTGAGACATCCTTCAAAATCGCCTCTGCAGCCTTCACTACTGCTTCTGATGATGGATAATGCCTCCCACGAAGGCGTTTCTTCAAGTTAGGGAATAGAAAAAATGTCACAAGGGGCTAAATCCGGACTATAGGGAGGGAGAGGGGGCACTTCACGTAGACTTTTGCAAGAAAATCAGCAACAACATTGGCAATATGCGACCGCGCATTATAGTGGTGCAGCATCCAGCCTGCTTCACGGAAATATCTTTTGCATCTAATGTGGACTTGCAATGTTTTCAGGACATTCCTGTAGTATTGTCCAGTTACTGATGTGTGTGCAGGTACAACATGCTGATAAAGCATTCCATGGATATCAAAGAATGAGATGACCATAACTTTTCCAGCAGAAGCAACCACTTTTGCTTTTTTGGGGTTGGAGGTGAAGGACATTTCCACCCTGAGCTTTACTGTTTTCTCTCAGGATCAAAATGATGTAGCCAACTTTCATCAGGAGTGATTAAGTTTGAAAGAAACTTCGGATCTTCCTCTAACATCAACTTAAACATGGACATGCGAATGTCCCTTTGTTCTGGAATCAACAGTCTTGGAACCCATTGCGCACAAACACATCTCATGTGTAATGTTTATGTCACCAACGTGTGGGTGGCACCCAATGAAGTGTTCGGCATTTCAGAAAGTGGTCTTAAGGTAATTTGTCGATCCTCTCTCACAGTGGCAGCAGCAGTGTTGGTGTTTTCTCACGTAAGAGCAGTGAATGGAGCACCGGGTACACCTTCCTTTGAAATTGATTGTCTCCCCTCTTCAAAAATTTTAAACCACTTTCGAGCTGTGCTATAGGGAAGAACTGACTCTCCATAGGCCTCCTGTAACATTTTATAGGCCTCAACGGAAGATTTGTTGAGACGAAAGAAGAATTTCAATGCCACGTATTGTTCCTCGTGTGTTACCTCCATTGCAGCGGTAGGTGTTACTGGACATGTCTGAGCTTGCCTGGTTCTCACAGGCGGGAATCAGGAGTACCAGCACTGAAACTACTACGGCGTGTTACTTTCACATTAAGCTAACAGAATATAAGAAAATTGAAATATAGTGCAAAAAATTATGACCGTTAAAAATTATGATCATTCTTTATTGAACAGCCCTCGTATCTGAGCATTGTAACCAATAATATACCATCAGAAATGGGTAAATCCACAACAATCTTGTATTCTATACTGTTTCTATAATAAATTGGTCTACGTCTTAGGTGACCAGTTACTTTAGTTATTGATTTTTGTATTTGCTTCTGCATTCAGAAAGCTTCAGAATGTATATACTTTAACATCCTGCTATCTAACTTTTGAAATGAATACCAAGCTTCTCTACTTCGTAGAGAAATTTCAAATTAACTTAGATATGAAGAAATGAATATAGTTCATTATGTAAGAACCTATGAAGTTATGTAGTTAGGACACTGATAGGAAGCTCGTCATTACTTGTCATAATTTAACTATTCGGTAACCACGCTTTTCATAAATTTTGTTGTAGAAGTCCTTACATGTTAGCACGAGGGTAATTCCGTCTGCTTGGAAAGTTTCTGAAGTACTTCTTGAGGTATAAATGCATGAGATAGATAAGACCACACTGTAGCTACACACTACTGTCGGGGAATGATTGTAACGTATATTTAATATCTACTGTCTTCTTCAATTCCCAGGTTACATATATATGTAGTTGCTGCAGAATCTGTTGAATGTGGTACATCAATTCACATAATACTGCCGGATAAAGTATGTATTACCATATAATTACTAGAAAATTCCGCTTCGATGGCTGCATGTAGAGATACTCTTAATGGAAGATGGACTTACAAGAACCCTACGAAGAATTGCGTTTGTATTCAAGAATGCTTACAATAAATATTTATATTAAATGTTATAATTCTAAGTTATGATTAAGAGTTAAGATTTGTAAATTTATTAATTATGGCGTGTGTGTCATTGCAGTGTCTTTAAGCGCAGTGGTTTTTAAAACTGAATGACAAGTGAGTTCGCATTTATGCCACTCTTCAAGAAACTGTATATCACATCCTCCAAAGAAAGTAATATGTTTTCTCTGTCATCCGTTTCGAATTTGTTTTCAAGCGATGTGGATTTATATCTTAAATCTCCCAACCTCTTCCGTTCCTCAGGATTTCAAAGAATTGCAGGAAGCTGACATAAAAGCAAAAAGAACTATCGGATCGAAGTCTGTTGAGATAAAATCTACATACAAAGTCCATTTCTTTTAAGCATCATTGTGTGTCTCCTCTGGAATCCATCACGTCGCCTATGTTGCAATTCAACAAGAGACTTTTAATATATTTTCACTCAAAGTCATGTTTTTATCTGCGTGGTTTGTCATCAGGAATTAAGACTAATTCCTGTCAATAGCAGCCATCTCTAGACCACCTGTTAGTGCCTTTACAATTCAATGTATGCTCTGAATGTCAATAACCAACAACACTATAAAATAATAAATATTTCATTTTATGTATCGTTTAATTTCTAAGGTATGGATGTATCGTTCCACTAAGAACTTCGATATCGAAATAAATTAGAAGCTGATGTTTATACTGGCGTGATATTTTCTAAGACATTATATTTACTTTCATAGCTGCTCTGTGAATTATTCATACAAACCTTTATTTCTCTATGCCTGGTGTTAAGACAGATTTTAAAGCTGTCAAAATTGAGGAGTGTATTTTTCCCATAATTTTGTTCTCTATATTTAGATGACATTTCCTCCAAAGTTTGCTTTAAAAATGACATAGAAATTGTCTGAAATGTAATGAAGTATCCAAATATCCGTGCCACTTAGCCTACTTTAACTACTGGCTGAGGATTTTAATACAGAAGGCATAAGAGGGCTGTTATGCTATTTAGTCCATGAGTGGTGAGCACATTCTTTTACTTAATTTTTTTAAGAAAGGACATTTTAACATTGACTAAAGTCAGAAACAAAAACATCCATTAATTTCAATTGTTTTAAATGGCTACTGTGTTGAAGTCTGTTTAGTTAACACGCGTGCACGTCGGCCGTCTCCTTTGACGAACCCTTATAATCGTTTTATAACACTGACCCTCCTCCCAGTCCTTTCTGCAAGGTTGCAACCTATCTCGATACGTCATGGGTATCGTACGAGATTTCTTCTAAATAAATTATTTTATGTCCATTACTGCGAAAATTCCTTAGCTATATATATATATATATATATATATATATATATATATATATATATATATATATATATATATCGCCAAGCTACAATTCTACTGGATTCCATAATAACCCTTCTCTTACTCAAAGTGCGGTATTTTAAACCCAGCTCCTTTAGGAGGCTGCGCAAAGTGCAATGCCCTTAAGAAAAATCACAAATTTTTTGCAAATGTGCAACCAATTCACCTGAGGTGGGTGCTCTCCCTTTTGCATGGAATCTATAAATTTCTCGACGAATTAAATCGCATGTGAAATTACAGAAACGTTAGAGAAACTTTTCCTTTTGTTTTCACACTTCATCAGCGTCTTTGGTATTCCTTTCGTCACGATTTTTCTTACTGTATTTCTGTGAATACCCAGAATTTATCATCAGGTTCATTGCACCACCCCTTACCAAGATTATTTTTCAGCAAATATTTATATATGTTCAAAACAAGTGCTTCAATTTGCTTAGAAAGTGTTCCTGTTATAACTTTGTTTTCTGAGGCTTTTCCAGTGATATAACTCGGCCCAGTTATTCACACTATTGTCTTCACTTTGATTATTTTCACTTGACTGAAAGTTATCTACTACTACATTTGCATTCACAACTGCATTTCCCTCCCACGGTCTCCTCATCATGACACACGAATTTCTGCACGTAATGAAACATATCAACTGGAAGTTGGAACTTTGGTAACTGAGACTCCACGTGGAGTAAACATGCTACTGTCATTTCGAGAAAATCAGGGTTGCTATTGGTCCTCAACGACAGTGTTTCATTTCTGAAGTGTGGAGATTGATTTATAACGGTCATTGGTGGGCGGGAGGGTCAGGTTCCTGTGAGTCCGAACTGCACACTCGTTGACTAGGCAGACTTTACGAATTTTAACGTTGGCTTTTGTTACCAAAGGGTTTTAGTTTTCAGAAGTTTCGTACCCATTTTTCACGAATTCTGTGATAAATTCCTCTGATCTTTGGAAACATATATTAATGTACCTATATATGCTTGAACTCCCTAAACAAATGTTGATAATTGTTATATTCTAAATGATAGCAAAGTACATACTTGAAAATAAACATCAATTTTGGAATATTAATTTGAAAAGTCTTATAAGACAAGTGTTAGAGTTAAAATCCCTAAAGGGCTTCTTTCTCTATGATAAAACAGATTTTAAAATATGTGGCCAAAATCATGAAGAATGAATTGTTTTGTATTATCCTACAGTTTTATGTGATATTTCCCTTACTAATGAATATTCTAATTATTCAGCAATTATATGATATTGAATAATAGCGGCTCGGATATCAACCAATCATGGCCATTTATCTTATAATAGATGTTAAAAGGTGATCATATTAACTGAGGAATGGTATTAGTATGTGCTTTAAATTACTCATAATCATTTTCCTTTATACACATTCCTTCATCTTTAAACCTTTAAAGTTGTATTAGTAATCTATTCACTTTCAACTATTATTTTTTTGTATTGAATTTTAATCTTAGCTTAACAAAATTTATATATTAATATTTTACACAATTTTGCTGCTAGTAACACCAGCTAACATTTCGTGACATGTTCATTGTTCATTCATTTAATATGTTGTGTTCTAAAAGCAAACAAAACAGTGACTTTGGTTTAAACAAGAGAAACAATAAAATATTAATATAACTCCGTGGGACTGAAGTACATAACAAGTCAAAGCCTGCAACTCGACCGTTATATTACCCCCCACTTGCTAAACTGGGTGCTATGATTGGGGTGCAGTTCAAGAGGATGGGACAAGGTTAGCGCGGAGGATACGCTCATTATAAACAGGAGCTGCTGTTTCTCTATCAAGCAGCCCCTCAATTAGTCCATACCCATCCTCAGGGACCTCATGAGGTTACATGAACTCTGGGACAGGTCTCACAGGTAGAAAAAGTAACCCACACGGGCACCGGAAATCTAAATTTCTTGGTAAACACCTGAGCTAACTGCACGCTAAGATAATTAACCTTTGGCTTATTGAACTCTAGGTCACGAATTCATACTCTGCCCAGATTGCCGATGCTTATATGTGCTTGAAACCAGCAACCCCTAGTCAGTAGATTTATTATGTCAAACGACTCCTGTAGGACGAATTTCGGTACACCGACGGTAGTTATACGATCTTGACGATTGACAGCTATGTTAAAGTAAATTTTAAATAAGCATACTAAGGAGACTACCAATAATTACTGCTTATATTATAATCCCTTAAGCTTTATTCATATAACAGTCTTAATAAATGCCAAATAATGAACTGTATCGGATGAATTTTTATATGTTCATGTGATTACTTACTACTTTTTAATATATTTTGAAAAAAAAATTGGTTATAATTTTTATAGCAGTAATGCATGTAGGAAGCTTCTAGGACAGTCCACTATTTTTTATGCTTGCCCTGATGTTAGGCAGACCAATGCCTCTTCATTCGATGCATGACTTATGTACGAAATTCATGTTCACAAGACGTTCTTATTTTTGAGATGTGATGTTTATGACAACTGAAGAACGCACAGATATGGCAAGTTCCTTACAATTCTTCTTTTTTACACTTAGTGAATCACATTGTCGTTCGAGTGAAGTCTCGTTTCTGCATTTTGATTTTATCTACCTACCTGTGGAAAGGAGTTACGGATGTAGAAAATGTATTGTTTTAAATTAGATATATGCGTTTGGCCCATAGCTATAAAATAAAAATTTTTCCTTTATATAAATCCCGAAGTGTAAGATACAGTATCAAACATGGTGTGCAGAAAATGAAGTACTACCACCAAATGTGGGAAGAGCCCAACTGTGGAAAAATGGCCCACGTCGTCTTATGCAACAATGCTAGAGAGCAATCTTTTAATTTGAAATGTCAACGCTCTGTCACTGCTGAATTGCATGGCAACACCTGTGTTTTGAAGGTTTTCAAACAATGGAAGCAGCAACAACCAGGAACAAAAAATAGGACATCTCTGTGACGTTGCATCACAGAACCCACACTGCTACAAGAACGGTGGGATTTTTTAATGACCTAGGATGTCTGTATTATCATGCCCACTCTCTTCTTAGGGCTTGGTTAGTAGATTTTCTGTTTCTATATACACAAAGGAGATTCTTTATTCATCGGCATTTTTCTAAGAGGAGACTGCACATAGTTTGAGGGCAAGAAATGTAAATTGTGCATACTGGAATATTTATTATAGCTATTTAGGTATTAGGTACTCTAAAAGCTCTCTAAATTATTTTTAGTAAACTTTATGTAATAGTAGAATTGTATAAATAGAAAAGCATAATCACTTGACTTATTGTCACAAAGGGTAGAGTTCTATTTTAGGATCAACACCAATTTTCAAGGAATATTTGACCATAATATCTGAGATGCGGATGTGCATGGCAATGCCTATACTGAGCAGGAGTTTATAACAAACTTATGAAAGAAAATGGGAATTAAGATCTCAAGGAAATACATGCCAGCAGGTCTTAACGTTTTATTTCTTTATCCAAATCTGTAATTTTGTTTCTAAAGTTATATTCTTGTATCATAAAACACCGTTTAGCTTGCATATTGTTTTTTCTTTTCTGAATTTATCCTTACGCCTAAATAAATGCTCTCTATAATTTTTTGTTGCATCCCATGCCGTCTTCTAAAGCTATATCATTTTTCACATCTCCCCATGGTAAATAAATGGTTTCTTTAAATTAATTTTAATTCCCATCTTCTTATATTCTTCAATAAGCTTTCTAAATCTTCATAGTCTTTGGCTATAACTAGTGGGTCATCTGTGTACTTTATTCTTTATAAAGAATTAAGGTAAGTTAACATTTCATTCGTGCTTTACGAAGATTTTAAGGTATTATTTGGTTTGTACGCAAGGCTCTCATATCATCTCCATTCGGATCTCAGTTAAAAGAAATATGCGACTTGCATTTATAGATGAAGTCCATATTAAAACCGATGCTTTACCTCGCTCCCGGCCATTTGAAAGATTGAGTTATTGACAGAAGAACAGTGACGTCACCGAACGTTGTTGACCTTCGACAGAGACTGGTCAACACGCTTGCATCCAGCGAGAGGACAATAAGACGGGAATGGTGATTGTCGCTGGTCTACAAGAATCCGGTCAATACACCGTCATCGGCCTACAATTTGTACACGAAAGCTTAACTTGAGGAGGTACTCCTGTTGCTTGTCCGTGACATGGCGTGCAAACAGCACGAGATTTCATTCACAGCAGTTACCTCATTAACTTGGACATGTGGAATTCCTCTCCGCTTGGTGCATTTTAGTCAAAACATGCACTTGGTTTTTGTTTTACTTTCACGGTACGGATGGCAATAAACCAGATCTCAGTAATGCACGATCTCGTTTATAGGGTTCTTCGAAAAGTACTTCAGATTTCGAGCCTTAAATGTAATATTTGCTTTATTAGAGGTAGAAAAAGCATCAATAGTCCACTATTTTTCCATCCTGTTGTTCGTATTTTTATTCTAAAGCTTTCGAATAATCAAATATTCTTAGATATAAAATTTTGGATGCCCGGAATTGTCACATGAGTAGGTGTGTTAAAATTAAATCTCAATATTATATAAATATAAACCCATAAGAAAGAACATTATATTTTAATTATATTTAATTTGGATCACACAAGTATATCTAGCGAGATGGCTCTGTAAGGATGTGTGTACCTTACATTCAGGAGGTCAGACATTCGATCTCATTCGAGCGATTTCTATGACTTGAGGTTTTCGTAGTTTGCTCTTGCCACTTTCTGGTTTGGTTGTCGTTGCAGTATTTCTGGCGAATGAGGGTGGATGGTATGGACGTGTGAATTATGTCAACTTTCTTTCCTGCCAAAACCAGCACAATTGTCACCCTCTCTCCGGCTGGTGATGAGAAACTTTGGTGATGGGCCGAGTGACAATCTAAGCAACTTCTGTACATCTCTGTGGCATCGCTAGCTCCGACCTCAGCAGGCCTGAGGTCTCGCTTCGCCTTGCTCGTTTTTTCTAGGGAGTGGTAGCCTGTAACAGATGCCTGCTCGGTGAAAGGGGTCGGAGAGTCATCCTTCGATTTTTTTGTGTGTGTAATTTACGTCCTCCAACGTTGAATCATATCGGACGATGAAATTGGTGAAATGATGCTCAAATGAGTCCGAGGTTCATGGAGCTTAGAGTTACCCGACATTCGTCGTTCAGGATAAGGGAAAATCCCGGAAAAAGCCTTATCCAGGTAACTCACCTTGACTGAGATTCGAACTCAGGACCCCTTGAACGTGAGGCAGACATGCTACCATCTACGCTACCGAGGTGGGCTTATCAACATCCTTCATTGCTTCACTTACCTTACGTCACAACCTTGTCAGTGTCACGCGTATCTGTCAGATGTTATCTAGTAGAAATTTGAATGCCGGAACTAGCCGTTACTCTCAATAATATTCTTTAATAATTCTTAATACATTATAAGTTGATTTATGAATGCCTATAAATGAAATTCTATCATTAGATTCTCTGAGGAACCACGTGTTGCATATCTGTTTAGATCTATCAGATCGTATGTGCGATATGTAGGCTCCTGTAGGTGGAGGCAGATTAGATAATAGAAGGAGCACCAAGAACTGTATTCCCACGAAAGAAACTAGTGTGGTATGAAGGTGTTTATCTGCTTCGGTAACGATCTGTTTACTTAGAAATGAGAAATGTGTAGTGTTTAACGGCCCCATTTACTACATACGGCACCGCAGGTGGTGACACTGATGATACATGAGATGAAGATGTAGCACCGGTGGAATGAGATGGCGGGGGAAACCGGAAGTCGCGGAGAAAACCCGCCCCAGCGCCGTGTTGTACACCACGAATCTCACTTTGCGGTCGCCTGGGATCTAACCCGGGCCGCCTTGCTGAGAGCCAAGCGGTCTAACCACTGAGCCACGGCGCGGCCTACTTAGAAATGAGTGCATGAGAGTGCATATGAGTCACCCGTGCTGCCAGATCTAACGTTTGTTGCAGCGATATGTATTATATATGAGTGCGTTAGGTGTCAACACTTGTGTATTTTAAATAATCCTTCCATCATTGTCATTCTGGGAAAGTGAGCATGAACACCTTGCGGTCAGCAAAAGTGATTACGCAAAACATTGCTCTAGCTTGCCTTCTTGTGCTGGGTCTACAGTATCTCGATCCACAACTGGATCTTTCTTTAGTACAATTTCGGAGGAACGATGAGATTAGGGGACCATGGGAGACGAATTGTTTGCAAGAAGGAAGAATGTAAGCGAAATAATTTTGCTGAGTATTATTGGTTTGATGACTCGGGGTTCAGTGTTCACCCGCCCAAGCCACCGGAGGGTGTTAAAGAGGTCCTGTCCAGCGGAAAACTGAGAAAGTTCCACTCAGTGAAAGCTCGAAAGGTCACCTTATGATGACGAGAAGAAGTTCCCAATTACAGAACGACACATAGCCTCAGTGTCGCCTTCGTACACGGAAGAGAGGGTCAGTTCGCCTTGGCCGTGGTAAAAGAGGGTGGACCCAAAAATCGGGCTTGAAATCTCCCGAATGTGAGTGTATCACGCTATCGCTGAGCCATTTGGCTCCTGCCCTTGGTTGCATATGGCAGACGTGCCACCATTTTCCTAAACTTCTGAGTTTCGTGACTGACTATATGTATCTCTTTTACTGCCATGGCTATCACTTTATAATCGCGATAACAGTAAATACCGATCAGTATCACTTCCGATAGTAATCTAACTGGCCTAGAATCCATATGCAGCAGCCATTATATTCTGTGCATGTTCTTTCTTTTATACTCCTGCTTGGGAATGTTTATTTTGTACTTAAGGAACTGTTTAACGGTCTTATTTTACGCTTGTACTGCTAAGGAACATTATTAGCTGACAATATTGACAGTTCCTTGAAGACTATACTGGAATTCAACCTACGCTAACTGCTATTGACTTGTTCGACCGCTGCCTTGTAGACGGGAAACGTTAGTTTTTATTACCGTGTTTACCAAAGAGAAACTCTATAGAAAACAAAAATGTATAACGATGTTGTATGCCACCCATAGAGTCTGTGTTATTTTAAAACCAAGCTGTTTTAAAGAAGCGTTATTTTATGCATGGTCATTTATAATATCCCAAAGAAATATTAGGTAAGTAGTGTGCGAAGCGATAATTCCTATGCATTCCACAAATTCGCTTTCTCCAATCGTGGATTCAGGCTCTCAATGAGTAGAACTTTTGCTTCTGTGGAAGTAACTTTGTAAAATAAATTCCACTAACTTTGGGTTTGTGTATTATTTTTATATGAACTTTTTTCACAAAATAAAATATTTTCTGTGCATTTTATGATGTTCAATGAAGAATTGTGCATTTAAATTTAATATGTTTAGTTTTGAAGGCCTAATTTTTGGTCAGTAAAAAGAAAGATTAGGAAATGACAAACTCTTCATTAAATTTAGTATTGCACTTAGCTTTAATATCCATATTTAATGATTAAAAGTGAGAATGATAACAAAAGTATTTCGGATTTTTAATTTATTGACATAAAAATGAACAAATAATGTTCCAGTTCTCTATAGAATACCACAAAACCATCCCATTTTAAACGCATGGATGACGTGGTGTATTTACGAGGTGCATCTAACTTATAACACCTACTTTTTCAGGACTGGGACCAAAGGAGAATTTCTGGTTTTTTAAAAATACACGTGGATAATTTTTGAATGTGTGATAGAGATGGCAGCACTGTACGGTGCACAGAACTCTAGTGTATATTAACGACTTAAAAGCTGTGGTACAGGGCAATGTAGCTTTATGTATGCAGACGATGCCACACTGGGTTTCAGCAACTTACTACATCTAGAAATTGATGCAAATTTTACCTCCAATATCGTGGCACATTATGATATCAGGCTGTATACTAATGCACAAAAATTCTAATTAATTCTATTTGATTTTAAGAGACGTCCTTTCGAAACCCAGCTTAATATAGCCAATAGTCTAGTCCAGTGTGTAAAAACTGTAAATACTTTAAGTTTAATCCTTGATGAAAAGTTAACTTGGAACAACCATACTGAAAAACTATAAAGTAAATTATGCTCAGGACTTTTTGTGTAGTGATATTTAGCCAATTTTCTCTCAGTAGATGCTAGTAAGTTAGTATATTTTGCATTAATATATTCACACATTTCTTATGGCATCGAGCTATGGGGACACACATCCAAATTAAACTTTAACAGAATTTTTCTCCTACAGAAAAGAGTTATCATATACCTGGCAAAAATAACACGTTGGAGTTCATGCAGGCCCAGGTAAGTAACATACTTACTCTTCCCTGCATATTTATCCTCGAACAATACTTTTTGTACATAACAGGAATATAACCTCCACAATTTCCGATGTCCACACATATGAAACAAGGGGAAAGAATAACTATATAGTTAAAGGACACTGGCTAAAACTTTTTGAACATAAGCTCCAATACTTTGGTCCAAAAACACTTAATAAGCCTCCGGAAAGCCTAAAAAATGCTATGTCAGCTGCTAAGTTTAAATCTAAACTGACTAAATTCTTGTTAAGCAGAGCCTATTACAGTATAGATGAATATTTAGATGACAACTTCGATGATTTTGAATCATTATGTTTTATATATATATCTATATATATATATATATATGTGTGTGTGTGTGTGTGTGTGTGTGTGAGAGAGAGAGAGAGAGAGAGAGAGAGAGAGAGAGAGAGAGAGAGAGAGAGAGAGAGAGAGAGAGAGAGAGAGAGAGAGAGAGAGAAGATGAATGACAATTTTTTTACATTTCTAATCATTTACTTTTAAGAGAGGGTATGTGTTACAAATAACATGGCCTATTTATGTTCAAACACTGTATTAAGTGGCAATAAATATGAATATGGATATGAGTGGCAGCAACGAGAGCAAGGACTGTTCTAGATACCTAAAATGGAGACGTTTTCATTGCAAGAACAGCGTGCAATCTTCTCCATTTTCTTGGACTGACACCTATTGAAATTTAACGCCAGTTGAGTGAGGCATGTGGTGATGGTACCATGAATGTGTCTAATGTGCGTTCCTGGGTGCGGCAGTTCAATGAAGGTAGAACATCGTGTGACAACTAAACCAAGACAGCTGCAGACATCGCCTTCAAAATTGACATTTCCGTGGGATTTGTGCATAATCATTCTATAATTTGCCACCTTTAACATTGGTTGCGATCGATTAACCATGCGTGGTTTTGAAATTAAGAAGAAAAGACAATACCTAGCAGCTCAAAGTAAGCTTTGCACGAATTAAACCCTAAGTACGAGGTGTGTTCAAGCTATAAAACCTCATATCTTTTTTAGGCCTGGGAACTGCAGGATTTTTTTAACAAAATACATATGGATCTTTGTGAATGAGTGACAGATGGCAGCACTGTACAGTGTACAGAACGCTAGTGGCAGTGACAAGAGTTAGGACTGTTTTTGATACATAAAACGGCGACGTTTTCATTGCAAGAACAGAGTAATCATTCGTTTTCTCCAGTTTCGTGGTGTGAGACCTGTTGAAATACATCGCCAGTTGAGTGAGGCATGTGGTGATGGTACCATGGACGTGTCTAATGTGCGTTTCTGGTTGAGACAGTTCAATGAAGGCAGAACATTGTGTGACAACAAACCAAGACAGTCACGGCCTAGCAACAACCGGTCTGATGTCATGAACCAGCGAGTGGAGAACGTTGTTTTGGAGGATCGCCGATTGAGCGTTGCAGACATCGCTTGCAAAATTGGCATTTCAGTAGGATCTGTGCACACAATCCTGCATGGATATGCAAAAAGTGTCTTCCAGGTGGGTGCCACGAATGCTGACGGATGATCACAAGGACGATCATCCCTGGTACCATCATCACAAGCCTCACTCAACTGGCGATGAATTTCAGTAGGTATCACACCAAGAAAATGGAGAAAACGAATGATTACGCTCTGTTCTTGCAATGAAAAGTTACCATTTTAAGAATCAAAAACAGTCCTAAGTGTCGTCGCTGCCACTAGGGTTCTGTGCACTGTACAGTGCTTCTGTATCTGTCACGCATTCACAAAGGGTCCACGTGTATTAAAAAAAGCATAAGTTCCTATCTAGTCCCATTGCTGAAAAAATAGGTGGTGTTATAACTTGTACATACCTCGTACTTGGAATTTGGTGGAAATCAGATATAATGGCAGATATAATCAGATATAATCACTTATAATGGCACTGATACTACATTGGACTCTAGAGCCTCCAAAATTACAGCCACAAATATTACTGCAAGAGTTATCTCACTTGATTTTAATGTTTCTCTGTCCATTTAAATTGAATTTTGGGATATCGAAGAAGCTTGTCGCCTCTGAAAGCAGTGGAGGCAAAACGTTTTGAGTTGCTGCATGTGATTTAACTATCATTGACTCCTGGTACATAATTCTACATCAATTAAGACCTGAGCAAATGTAGCCCAGGGCTAGATTAGGATCATGGAGCTGATGTGTTATCACATGGCATTGTGCTGCCCCGATCCTTCATTAGCCTGCAAGTTGTACACCATTAAACTGTATCAACATATACTGCGGGCTTTGAACCGAACACCATGCTGAGAAACGGAAAGGACGAAGCAAAAACAAAATAAGGCAGAGCAAATAAAACGATGCAGGTGCTGCAAAGAATGCGAGAGGCCCATAATTACTTTGAACATGGTCATATCAAAATGTTGCTGAGTAACGGCAGGAGCGGGTTCGCCCCCTGGAAATACAACCTATAAAAATTCTGATTTTATTGCTATTTTTCTCTGTATTTGATGTCTCGCAGTTTTTCTCAGAGCTGTTGAAGCTAACACCGTAATGAAGCAATTTCAACTCTCTTTTACACAGTAACTTAAATCATATATAAGATATAAAATGTCTTTTTTATAAGCAACAGAAATGAATACCGACTTAAATAACTCATTCATTTATCTCTAAGAAACTTGCTGTCGTTTTAATTTCCTTCCAGTTTAACTTCGGTAGAAGAAACGTAAGTGGTATAAGAGGGAAGGTAAATATTTAACACGACATAGATTTTGTTCTATACCCTCACACGAAAAACTCCTTTGGAAAAAAAAAATAACATAGCTCAGAAACTTAGACGTGGGAAAACTCTAAAAACACTTACATAAGTTTTGTAAATTCAGGGAGCGTTTAACTCGACTGCAGGAATGATATTGCCTCTTAATTGTTGAATATGTTATAGCTCAAGAAAATTCACTAGCTTCACATTCAAAAATCCCTTTTTACTCATAATATATTACTCTCATTCCTGAGAAATATAATTGGTTTTAATACCCTCCCGTCTACGGCTGGTGATGGTGGCGGATTCATCATGTTACATTTTCAAAATCATTCTGCTAATGTGTCTTCCAATATTAGACAGATATGTATTGCCTAATTGTCACACATCGAGTATTAAAAGCTATCTCAACATCCTAGTATATGAAAGTGTAATGGCCCGTAGAACAGTCAGCGAAATCTTTACTGCAGTATACTGTTACCAGGCACTGTTTACTGCTGCCGACTCCTGCGTTGGCGAACGGCGAGAGAGAGAGAGAGAGAGAGAGAGAGAGAGAGAGAGAGAGAGAGAGAGAGAGAGACAGAGAGATGAAGAGAGAGTGAAGAGAGAAAAGAAAGAGAAGGTTTCCCAAGTGGCGCCCACGCGCGCGCTAGCCGAGAGTGAAAGAGATAGTGCCGGTGAGCTCTCGCTACACCAGGAAAGATCGTGTGACCTCGCCAGCTTCCGAGAAACAGCGGCTCGAGTATAGATGCGGCGGTGTGAGTTTTAAAACCTCACCCAAAATTGCTCTACCTGCGGTGAAACCCTACTGAGGTTGGGCACTCAGCAAAATCATTCTGACTTACTAAGCATTTGTATTTATTTCTCATCTTTCTTCTACATACAATTTCATGGATACATTGACATTTATAACATTTCTTTCACACAATAACAAAATGACTTATTCACATTTAATATACCCTTTCTACCTGCTTGCCTCGAGTCTCGGTCTCAATACACATAATCCCTGGTGTTCCGTGTATTGTTGACTTTCATCTCCCTTGTATCCCTCATTCTAGTTTTCCAGCCCTTAATTGTTATTTATTCTTCATCAATCTTAACCATTTCTCTCTAACTTTCCGCAGATATGCACCTATATTTCTTACATTCTTTTCTCCTTTTACCAATAACATTGTTTTATTATTAATACCTCCCCTAATCCCTAAAACTGTCTCACCTTTGCAGCCAAATTTGTTCTCTCTATATCTTTGTTTGTTTGCAATAAAGTATACTATGCCAATCTGTATCCTCTTCTCCACACATTGGGCATTTCCCTGTATCCTTATCATATCTAATACCTTTCAAATTTCTAACTCCTGTCCTTGCCCAGGCAAATCCTTCTCGCCCTAACTTATTACACACATCTATGTACTTCTCCCTCCCCCACACTCTCTTTATTTCTTTATATATCCTCAATGATCTTTTCTCCCTTACACTGGTAAATATAACTTGGCTATTTAAATCTTCCATCCTTAATTCTACCTCTTTCCAAAAGCCCCTATAATAGTACTCCACGTTTCTCCAAATATGTCCCATACCTATCTGTTCCATCAGTTCCCTTACCTTTTGCGCCCAACACTCTCCCCATTTGGTTCTCATCTGCAAAAGAAAACATTCATAAAGCCTACCAGCAGTAACGGACGGAAGGATTGCCAGCAGTTGTCTATGCACTTGTGAATTGAGTGTGCAGCTGTATGGACGTGTGGCAGATGATCTTGAAGGTTCTGTTTGTGTTGGTATGTAATTCTGCAGCTGCAAAGGGCTATACAAAGAGTCTTTCTACAGGAATAGAGAGCATTTTGGATTTCTGAAAACTAGACTTTTAATGTGACGAACCCACAAACTCACAATGTTATCAAAGTACTGACTTCGGATGTACAGCTTGTAACGTTTACGCAGGGTGATTGAACACCTCCTCACACCAGAACAGCATATGTCCCATCATTCCTGAATTTGTGATCGCTTCATATAACAAATACCTTACGTTAACCAAATTTTCCCCTACAATATGTATGGGGAATAGTGAATGTAGTGACAAACGTCAAGCAAAATAAAAACTCTCGCTTGGTATTTGGAAACAACAATAAGTAGTCCAGCAATAAATAGGAGCTTTTAACTTCAGATTCCCGACGATATGGATATCTACATTATATGGAATAGTATAGAGTAATAATTCGCAACAAGTCATTATTAGTACCAACAAGTTACAATCGTACACCTGAAGAATAAATGTGTTTTTCTGCGGTTCCTGGAACTAAATAAATAAATAAATCTGAAGGAGGAATGTGACTGTGGG